>JAECXW010000286.1:0-11812 GCA_018153365.1 Drosophila fuyamai | reverse complement strand
GCTTTATCACAGCAATTACCACAAAGGACCGTTTGTGGTTTACATCGACAAATTTGGTACAACTAACGCAGAGCAACAAAATATGCAAGAGCCGTAACAAATCCATTGAGTTAAATGCAGTTCTGATCAAACTAAGAAATTGGTGATATAATCTCGGTTAGCAGCAAAGTGGCTATGGACTCTGCAAAGCTGAGTGCGATCAGCGATGGCAGCAAATAACTTATTATCTTCCGACCTAAAAAATAATGGCTAAGAACCTAAGATATTTAAAAATAATTTATTTAAAATGGGCGTGAATACTTTAATATTCCCTGCAATTCTCAGATGCTGAACCAGTTAAAAGAGTATATTTCCTCACCGGTTCCGATTCAAAGACGTCCCATTCGTGTAAAGACGAGAGATAGGGAAAATAAAGAGAACAGTATTAACACCTCAAGAGTGAACATTTTATTTAAGGGAGCGCAAATCCAAATGAAATTGTATTTTTGTACAAAAAGTAACGCTAGGTCCGTACGTGCCGTTCAGTCAATGTTTAGGTGCTTTAGATTTGGGCCACTTTGCTCAGCATTGCAAACAGCAAGAACAAAATGCAGCAAATGCTCGCTCGCTCATAGCAAGGAACAACAATGTTCACAAGTGGAATGCAACTCGATGCCCAGCACGAAGAGAGCGTATGCTATCCAAAAGTGCATGACTTTAGAAAACCTCTCCCGTAAGGAAACTAAGATTAGATACCCCTCCTATTCCAAATTCTTGACGAAGTTGACACGAATGATGTAACTCAATTCCCACAACCAAAATGTCAGAAAAATCTGGCAATTCCCACCCTACAAAATAACACAAAAATTGTAGCAGACAACATATTTACGCGCAAAAACCCCTTTAGCAAAGTAGTTAAGAATTCCTTAACAGAACAAACGAAGAGAAAAATGCCTGAAACTAGAACAGCTGGAAAGCTGCTCTAAGGAACATACCTACACTCCATGTGAAAGTTTGTGCACACCACGCTGGCTCTAGCTTTACATTCCACACACTCCTGCTAGTCATGCAAATGCCGACAACGCAGCCCTTGAAGCTCCAGAGTTTAGTTTAAACCAATTATCTCCTGGATATTTCATCATTTTTAGTCAATGGATCTACAAACCTAGTACCAGAATCAAGAAACTTTTTAGAAAACTTAAGAAAAATAATAGCAATGAGCAACTCGAAAATAGATTTGTTTAAAATAAAGCAAGCTATTTAAATCATTTTTGATACTTTTATTTGTTTTTTTGTTCTTATAATTTGTCAATTTACATTATTTTGTTTTTATTTATTTATTTAATGTTAATTTTTAATTTTGTTTTATGTCTTTACTTTTTTATTATTAAATAAATTTAACATGTCTTTAAAAATTCTGCAATACAATATTCAGAGCCTAACGGCTAATAACAACAAACAACTGTTAAAACTCTTTTAGTGAATAAATGACAATTCCATGTGCAGCTTAGCTAATTACAACTTTGTTAGTAAACCACGTCCTGATGGATATGGTGGTGTAGGAATTTATTTGAAAACATATCAGATTCAAACAAATTAATTGCAACACAAACCTAGAAGCAATAGGCATTTGCACGACTAATTTGAAGTACAATGTCAGCATTTTCAGCATTTATGCAGCACCAAGTTCGGACAATAGTTCCTTTGAGCAAGGCTGTAATGATATTTTTAGCATTGCAGCTCAATCAAAAGGATTAGCTATTATAGGAGGTGATTTTAATGCAAAATCTAGCATATGGGGGAATAGGGTACATGATGCAAGAGGTGGCATTTTGGAAAATGCTCTGCTTAACTCATGTTTCTATTGTCTTAATAATGGCTCTCCAACATATTCACACAAACCTACATATAGCTCTGCAATAGATTTAACACTTGCAAATAACAACAATTTAAACTTGAAATGGACGTCATTTAACTCGAAAATTTCAAATAGCAATCATTTCCCCATAATATTAGAAATAGATAAACTTTCCTCTTCTATAAAATCCAAAAACCTGACCACAAAAAAATTATTAAAGACTTTTCAAAAATACAAATTTCAACTATAGAAAACTTAATAATTTCTTCTAAAACAATCTATTCCAACAATTTAATTGACATAGATGCAAACAATAAATACTTACCTAAAAATACTGGGACGAGAACTGTGACAAACTCTTTAGATTAAGAAACGCGAGTAGGCAAAAAATATTATAAAACCAAGCTACATGCAGATGCTATTGATTTTATTAATAGCAATAAAAAAACTAAATAACTATTTTTATAAGATGAGAAAAGTAAATTTAAATAATTTGGCAGACGAAATTTCAAACCCCTCCTCACCAAAGAATATGTGGAATAAAATTAAATCACTTAAGCTTTACAAACAAATAAAACCCTCCAAAAGTGCAATATCTGACTCTGAACACAATGAATTTTTGAACCAAATAGCCACAGCCAGAGCCTCTTCCGTTATGATCTTCTCTATACATATAATGACTCCAACTTCACGACACATGAACTTCTTGACTTCCTAAACACACGTAACCCTGACTCAGCCAAAGGACTAGACAACTTATCTTACAGAATGCTTCAAGCACTACCACTGGAACAAATAGCAACGCTGGTATCCCTGCTTAATGAAAAATTAGACAATGGTGATATTCCAGATAGCTGGCGGAAAATTAAAGTTATTCCCGTTCCAAAAAAAAATCTTGACTCTTCCATCATAACAAACAACAGACCTATCTGCCTACTAAGTGTCACAGAGAATGGAAGACCACATTAATAAAAACGACATTATCCCACCCAGATCTTATGCTTTTAGGAAAAACCATTCTACAGCCCATTGCATAAACGACGTTATAAATAACATAGCCAATCTAAAAGCTCGTGGTTTCCATGTAACGGCCGCAGTTTTAGATTTAAGTAAAGCTTTTGACGTAATAAATATTCCCATTCTGGGCCAAAAATTATTAGAGTTGGGTTTTAACCACTCTCACATAAAATTCCTTGTAAAATTCCTTAATAAACGTATTCTAACTATGGGACAAGCAGAAGTAACAGTGAGCAAAGGGGTCAGTCAGGGAAGCTGTCTAAGCCCAATTTTGTTTAATATTTATACAGCTGAATTACATAGTTTAAGTAATAATCTTGACAGTATACTATTCCAATACGCAGATTATTTCTTCCTAGTTTGTTATGACAAAGACTTTTCTTCGGCTCAACAGGTACTACAAAGTAAAGTAAATAGTTTTAGGGTAATGTGCAATAAAATTAACTTAACGTTCAATGCGGACAAATCATCGACAATTCACTTCAATCTTAGAAGAAGGCCATTAAGGGTCTCGTGCAATAATAGCATATTAAAAATGTAGATAGCGTTAATTACCTAGGTAGGATAATTAGTGCTAATAACTCTTCCGTCCAACACATTAAAAAACGATTTCAAAATCGAATCAAACAAACATGTTCCTTCAAATGTTAAGTGGGTGCCGCTTTGGGGTACATCCAAGAAAATCTCTACTCTTCTACAAAGCGTTTATCAGGTCCAGATACGAATACGCCAGCTCATCATTTGCGAATATATCTAAAACGGTACAAAACTGTATTAATACGCACGCCAACTTTCATCTTAGAAAAGCTTTAGGGCTTATTAAATCTACGCCAACTAACATAATTTACAGCCTAGCAGCTGAACTCCCCCAGAGTACAGAATCAAATTTGCAACAGCAAAGGAGTTGGCCAAAACATTCGCTCACGGTTTACCGGCAGCGAGGCTACTGTCCAATTCTTTGTAGCCAAAAACACTAGCTACGGCAGAGTATATTCAGAATTTAAAAACATTTTTGATAGCATTGCACTTGTAAGTCCCCTATCTCCTTGTACACGTAAGATTGTTTTTGATACCAATTTCTTTAAAGGCACCAGTGCAAACAAAAAATCGCCAACAAATCTCAAATAAACTGCTTATTAAAAGAAAAATTAATCTTATTTTATCTAAAAATATGGAAATAATATACACAGACGGCTCAGTGTCGGACAATTTCGCAGGTAGTGCCTTTGTCCACATAAAGTCGAACACAACAAAAAGTTTCTTCACAAACAAAAAACTGTCATCGCTGACTGCAGAACTCACTGCAATAGAAAAAGCATTAGATTTTGCCATCACGCAAAACTATCCTAAGATAGCAATTATGACCGACAGCCTTGGGGCAATTCAAAACATCAAAAACAGCTACTCAAACAACTGTATATCACAAAGTATTCTGAAAAAAATAGATAATTGTCAACAAATATTATCAGTCGAATTACACCACATACCAAGTCACGTAAACATAAGGAAAATGATCTGGCCGATACAGCTGCAAAAAATGCGAGAAGCACCGGATTATTCATATCTATCAGATGGACGCTCAACGATGCCATCAATCACATATATTCACAAATTAAACTGGATTGGGAGAGAGCATACAGCTTGTTCTCTTACGAGCGCAACAAGGGATACTCTCTTCTACAGCCACATGTAACGTCCAATCCTTGGTTCCACAACAAAGAAAACTCCTTTAACCGACTAGAAACAAAACAATTAAATCGAATATTAAGTGGGCACGCGTTCGACACGTATACATTATACAAATTGATACGTAAATACGGCCACCTGCGACTCCTGCAACGAAACTGAAGACATCTCACATGTTTTGCTCAATTGCACAAAATTTTCACAAATAAGACAAAATTACCCAACATTGCTTAAATACACTGATATATATCGACTGCTCAGACATGAACCAATCGATAACTGGACATCGATAACTCAATTCATACATTCCGCTAACATAATCATTTAATTTAACACAACAATAACACACTGCTCACATATTCACGCTAACACATTCACACCTCACCTCATAATAATAAACAACACAATTAATCGCATATACCATTACACACAACAATTGTTAACATAATCATCGTTCATCGCCATCATAATATCATCACTAGAAATGCTCGCACGACTTTTACTCAACGAATAATTTATTTTCTTGAAATCTAATTTCATACAAAGGCTGTGGCGTTAACCCGTTATATACGGGGAGGCCAAATAAATCTTCCTCCTCTTCGGACAGGAAGTAACTTATATCAAACAAAAAAAAAAAAATAATATTGAAGAGCAAAATCGTAATTACCTCATTGATGCAACTTTTAAAGTATGTCATTTTGGAGATTTTAAGCAACTTTTAATAATTTACATTAATCATATGCAGAAGATAAATTATTTCTTTTAATTGGTATAAATGATTATTTTATTTTTTTAATGCCCTAGATAACGCCGTTTATATTCGTCTTGATGACGCGAAAAACTGAGTTGTGCTATCAGCAGATGTTTTTGTATATTGATTCCAACATTTGTTGCTTGAAAGGTACATCTTTATTTCGGACGACGAAAAAGCAATGCGTAACGGTCTAAAAAAAATTGCATCCTTAAATGAATTTCTTTGCTTGTTGGTTCCTATAATAAATTACACAACGTATGTATGTGTGTGTGTGATTTCCTGCAAGCGTCTCACAACTTTTAGAATCCAGCAAGCGTCTCAGTACTTCTTAGAATCCACACTCTATGCTTTTCCTTTTGTAGTCGTGCGGTCTTCTTATATTTTGTAATATGTGCTCAGCACATATTATGTCTCCCACCAATTTATTAAACAAGTTAAATTCACTTTTGTATAGTTTTAGATATGTATTTTTAAGTTCCTTAATCCACGTCTTGCTACTTCAAATTATACGCAATAAGTAAGAGCTGAACCAGCTCATCGGAACCAAAACGATATTAGTGTAACCAGTCACGGTAGTGAGCAGAATACTTTTGCATATACAATATTCTCATCGTATGAAGTAATGTCATATTCCAACACACCTCCTCAAAAGTCTTATGCTCATGAATTATAAATTTAAAGTTTAAGAAAGAATTTGAAATTTGAATTGGCAAGACAAGATATCTCTGGGAGTGCACATTGACCCAACATTTGTTGCTTGAATTGGGGAAACCCAGTAAAACCCAATTAGGTCAATCTTAAAATTAATATAAAGCACAATGAATATTTAAATCGACAAAATGATGTGATGCAAAATTAACATACAAAACAATTAAAAGCAATTTCAGTAAGTAATCTTATAAATTTGAAAATTTTAAAGTTATTAAAAGTATCTTCTGTTTTAAACTTTATAATAGAAATTATAACAGATTTTAAAGGCAATAACATAGGTTCAAAAATTATTCTTTTAAATGATAAATTAAATTAAGTCTTCAACTTTTATGTATGTATATAAAACATTAATTGAATCGTCGTCTGCATCCATCAATTGGTTAAGCCAAGACCCTGTCTTAGTTGTGCGAAGCGCTGGAGCTGGCAGTGGTTTTGTTAATATATCCGCCAGTTGATGATCTGTAGAAATATACTCAAGTTTTATAAGTTTATTTTCAACTTGTTCACGTGAAAAATGATATTTGATGTCTATATGTTTTGAACGTTTGTGGCAAGAGGGGTTGTTGGCAATACTAATACAGCCCTGATTATCTTCAAAAATTGTAATAGGTTGCTTTATATTTATGTTCAAACTTTCTAGTAAAGATTTTAACCATAGAGCTTCCTAACAGCCTCAAACAATGCCATGTATTCGGCTTCGGTAGATGATGCTGCCACTGAATTCTGTTTTCTAGTACTCCAACAAATCAGGTTTGTTTTAAACATCTTAAAAAGATATCCTGTTGTACTTCTCCTATCCAATTGACTTCCACCCCAATCTGAATCTACAAATCCAACAAAGAAGTCGTCATACTTCTCAGTTTTAGTAAATGTTAGCTTAAAGTCGATAGTCCCTTTCAGATACCTTAATACCCTTTTAAGCATAGCCAAAGCTCTTTATTATTTTTCTGACTATATCGACTCAAAAGATTTACAGATATACTGCGATCTGGCCTTGTACATAGCATTACATACATAAGGCATCCAATCAAACTTTGACACGGAGAATCGTCTCTTTCATCAGATTCTAATAATTCAAAGTTCAGTTTACTTGGAAGTGGTGAATTTACAGAATTACATTGCTCGATGTTAAATTTTAATAAAATATTTTTAATATAAGCTGATTGGCTTAATTCCATTTCATTTTCTTTTCTGTCTATTTTAATACCAATAAAATACTTAATTTCCATTAAATCTGTCATTTGAAACTTGCTCATTAAATATGACTTAAATTTATTCATTGTTAGAATGTTTTCTGTACAAATAACCAAGTCATCTACGTATAACAAAACATATATATTTTTTAAAATAGTCCCTTTATCCAAAATATATATACATCTATCTACAGGTGAATTTTTAAAACCAATATCTTTTAAAGCCTTTTCAAACACTTTAAACCAACATCTAGCCGCCTGCTTAAGACCATAAATTGCTTTATTCAATTTACAAACATGACTGCTATTACAAGACAGTCCTTGAGGAACTCTCATATATATTTCCTCTTTAAATCTCCATTTAAAAAAGCAGTTTTTACATCCATATGATGTACTTTAAGACTATACTGGTTTGAAAAAGACATTATAAGTCTGAAACTTGAAATTCTAGCCACAGGGGCAAATGTTTCGTCGTAATCGATCAAATATTCCTGTGTAAATCCCCGTGCTACAAGTCTGGCTTTATATTTTACTGGTCTACCAAACTCGTTCTGTTTTATTGTAAATATCCATTTACAATCGACTATGTTTTTGTTTTCAGGTCTTTCTACCAGTGACCATGTTTTGTTAATTTCATGAGAATTAAGCTCATCTTCAATAGCTGCTCTCCACTGTTCTTTATCATTCCTATTATTAATTTCATCAAAAGATATTGGAGCACTACCTGTTAAAGTTTGCGCATGCATAACACAATTTTTAATCATATCTCTATATGACAATTTTGGCTTTTCTTTTAGTCTATTGCTTTTTCTAATTTGAGTATCAGAGTCACTTGGTTCACCTTCAGATATAACACCAGATATCTCTGGATCGGCATTTTCCACTTCATTCTCCACTTCATTTTCCATTTCACTAGGCTGCACATCTGATATTACCATATCAGTATTTTCCTGAACCCTTTCACTCTCATAAGACCAGAGTCTTGAAAAGCAGGTTCAATATTTTTTTCAAGATTGTGAAATTCCATGTTGTTATCAACATCCACAGCTCTTAGACATTATCCTGTTTGATTCATCAAACACTACATCTCTTGCAATAACAAATTTGTTATTCTCCACATCCCATACTTTATATCCATTTGGTTCATACCCGACAAGTATACCTTTCCATGATTTGTCATCAAATTTTCTTTTTCTCGTTTTATTGAGAACGTATACTGTCGAACCAAAAACTCTTAAGTACTTAAGGCACGGCTTTTTGTTGTGCCACATTTCAAAAGGTGTCTTTCTGCATTCATGTAATGCACTAGTTGGGCTTCTATTAATAAGGTAGGTGGCTGTTAGCACCGCTTCACCCCAGAAAGTTTTCTGAGCCTTGCCCCCTATAACTAAAGCTCGAGCTTTTTCCGTTATAGATCTAATCATCCTTTCGGATACACCATTTTTGCTGTGGGTATGTGGAACTGTCAAGTGGTAACTAATGCCTTTTTGAACACAGAACTCTTTCATTTCATTCGAAAGATACTCCCTACCATTATCAATATAATGGTTAACCATATTTAAATTAAACAAAGCATCCGTTTTAGCTACATAGTCTTGAAATACACTGAAAACTTCCGACTTATAACTCAACAGGTAAGTTACACAATAATGCGTATACTCATCAATAAAAACTACATAATAATTCTTCCCATGTTCAACAGTAGATGGGTTGTGGACCACACACATCAGAATGTACAACAAATAATGGTCGATTTATGTGGTCCTTATTTTTTAAAATTTATTAAAACTTAATCTCGCCTGCTTTCCCTTTACACAAGCTTCACATAACTCATTTTCTGGTTTATGTTATTTAGCAAATCTGTATCGTCAAACATATTTTAGTTTTAATTTCTAAAAACTTTCCCTTACTCAAATGACCCTAGCCTCTCATGCCACAAACTATAATTATTATTTTTAGTTGCATTTGCAATACAAACTAGTTTATTAGAAAAGAATTTAACCAATGGAACATTTCCAAATATACTTCCATTCATTACAATTATTTTACCTTTTCTAACAGTTACACCTCCTGGGTAAAATACAATGGTAAGACCTGCCTCCTGCATTTTTTTAACTGAGATCAAGTTTTCCGGGATATCAGGACAGTATAAGACATCTTAAGCTCAATTCTCTCATTTGAATTTGTGTACAGCTTCACTGTTCCTTTCTTAACTGCATAAATGAAAACATCGTTCTTGGCAACAGAAATTTAATAGGTTCATTTAATTCAGTGATAGTTGTAAACAAACTCATTGTTGGCCAAATGGTCTGATGCGCCGCGAGTCTAATAAAAACCAATGTTTTGTTTGGCTATTTGCGCGTCTCATCATAAATGCGATCCCATTATGATTTCCTTGACTTTGTAGTGGATGTCATCTGCGCCTGTTTGCCATTTCCATGTTTCTCCTTTTCTCTTTTAGAGCAAAGCAATCTTTTAAAGTGACCAGTCTTGCCGCAATAAAAACATTTTTTCTGAATTTTGAGACTCTATTTGTTGGAAATTTGCTATTTTTCTTATAAGAAAAATTGAGGCTTACTGTCCTTTTTACAGCCTGCATAACCTTTAGACTGGTATCTTTGCTACTATTTTTTTAGCTTGATCTCGTGATCCAACAGACGATTTTTTACAAAGGCCAAGGTTAAATTATTTTCTGCTAAAGTTTCTATTGCCGTTATAACGCCGTCATACGAAGATGGCAGTGTTAGCAGTAAATGCGAAACCTTGTCCATTTCTTCAACTTTAGCACCTGATGCTAGTAATTCGGCAATGAGTTCGTCAAACAAATTAAAAATGGCTTAATAACTGAGAATCACTCTTAAGTTTTAAAGATAGCAATTGCTTGCGTGTAGACAACTGTGAGGCCAAACTCTTCCTCTCATAGATTGAATCTAAATTTTGCAAAACCTGCTTTGCAGTATCTTCACTTTTAGCAAAACCTAAAAAAGAGTCACTTAAATACTCAATAATCACGCTTTTTGCGCATTTCTCCTTTTTTCTGCCATTCAACCAAATTTTCTTGTTCTTCTTCTTCTTGGTCTATAACCTTCAACACATCTATTTCGTTTAACAAAGCCCTTATACGAAATTTCCAGATGGAATATTTTTCTCCATCAAATGGCCTTATATTTCGTTTATTGGTTTTCTCCATATTTTAATTTTTATATTAAACAAAATGATTTTTACTTAGCTGCAGTTATGGCGTGCCTGGGCCCATAAACCTATAATAAATTACACAACGTATGTATGTGTGTGTGTGTGATTTCCTGCAAGCGTCTCATAACTTCTTAGAATCCAGCAAGCGTCTCAGTACTTCTTAGAATCCACACTCTATGCTTTTCCTTTTGTAGTCGTGCGGTCTTCTTATATTTGTAATATGTGCTCAGCCTATTATGTCTCCCACCAATTTATTAAACAAGTTAAATTCACTTTTGTATAGTTTTAGATATGTATTTTAAGCTCCTTAATCCACGTCTTGCTACTTCAAATTATACGCACAAGTAAGAGCTGAACCAGCTCATCGGAACCAAAAACGATATTAGTGTAACCAGTCACGGTAGTGAGCAGAATACTTTTTGCATATACAATATTCTCATCGTTTAAAGTAATGTCATATTCCAACAGTTCCATTTAGACAAGCATGCAAAAAAATCTAAAAAAGGCCTGATTGTTAAAAAAATTCTAAATTGCAATAAACATGCGTGTGTGCTCGCTTTCTCAAGTTTTTGTATTTCCGCTTCAACCAGACTCAACTCGGACGTAGATGGCTGCGCCGTACACCTTCTGCGAGGCGTCGCAGAACCAGCGATACTCAATCAAATGTGGTCGGAAAGCACCCATCGGGGAATGGTGGATCTGATCAAGAGCGGAGTAATTTTCCAGGAAGTCAATCCATCTTTGGCAAAATTCTGAGGAGGGCATAGTCCCATCCTAGATTTTTTGGAGCCAAATGTCCTGCATGAACATCTTTGCCCGGACTATAGAGCAAGCCAACCCGCGGATCAAATAGTTTGGCGATTTGGGATAGGACTTGATGCTTCGAACGTTGAACTGAGGTTCGCACTCCGAGAGTTTAGCCGGGCTCTCTGCGTCGATTTCAAAAAGAAGTCCGTGCGGAGGAGATGTTCACTCTGGATGTTGGCCAAAATCGCCTCACTATTGGATGTCCGTTTTCTAAGGGAATCCTGCTGAATCCAGGGCCTCTGGAGCTCGCGGATAACCGCTTGCGCTTCTTCGATCTGCCCCCCGCGAGTACGTCGTCGACGCACATGTACTGGGTCGGATAATCCGACTCGCCTGCGGATACCTCGAATTCTTCGTCGTTGGCGAGCTGTTGCAGGACACGGATCGCTAGAACGGGGCACAATTGACCCCTGAAGTGACTGTTCTTAACCGGTAGTCGCGGATTTCCCTCGGAATTGCGGAATAGAATACGCTGCAGTGAGTATGCTGGGGGTCTACACCCAAATTTGCTGCATACATTTTCTCGCGATGTCGTTGAAAACGAACCTAAAGTATCGCCACGTAAAGTATGTCATTCAGACTGGTCCCGGTTGCGGAAGGTTAGAGGCGTTG
>JAECXW010000281.1:0-16403 GCA_018153365.1 Drosophila fuyamai | reverse complement strand
ATTAATCATATTGGAGGTCTGGAAGTATTTCAAAAATGCATTTGAAAAATCGACTCCCATACTTTGGAGAATATCTCAACTCACAGAGCGTGTGCCAAGTTGCACGCTACATCAGCTTTAAGGACGTTTCTTCAAGGATATAAACTTAAAGTTTTATAAAAATCGAACCCACAGTTTTTGAGCAAATCGTTTTTGAGAAAATCGCATTACAGTTTGCGTAGTTTAAAGGGATATAAAAGTGCCGCCCACTCTATTACTTGAACCAATCATTAGCCATTGCATGAACCAACTTGTTTTCTGTGTTTCCTTGGAATATAAACTTTCTCAAAAAACACGTGGATGGTCACACTTGAGCCGTTTCATACAGCAACCATGACAGCAACCATCAAAAAATACCAATTCGACGCTAACTTTTGAAAAATTCCTACGCCTCTCACAGAGCGTGTGCCAAATCGGGAGATATTTCAAAAAATTTATATGCAATCGAACTAACTTCGAGAAAAGTTTCAATCATTTTGAACCCACAGTTTCCTTGGAATATTAACTCTCTCAAAAAACACGTGGATGGCCACACTTGAGCCGTTTCAGACAGCAACCATGACAGCAACCATCAAAAAAAACCAATTGGACGCTAACTTTTGAAAAATTCCTACGCCCCTCACAGGGCGTGTGCCAAATCGGGAGATATTTCAAAAAATTTATATGCAATCGAACTAACTTCGAGGAAAGTTTCAATCAACTTGAACCCACAGTTTTCTTGGAATATAAACTTTCTCAAAAAAAACGTGGATGGCCACACTTGAGCCATTTCACACAGCAACCATCAAAAAATACCAATTCGACGCTAACTTTTAAAAATTCCTATGCCCCTCACAGGGCGTGTGCCAAATCGGAATATATTTCAAAAAATTGATATGCAATCGAACTAACTTTAAGGAAAGTTTCAATCAATTTGAACCGACAGTTTTTTTTTTTTTTTTTTTTGAGTATGAAGTTACTTCCAAACCAACCAAAAAATTGGGAAGATTTATTTGGCCGTCCCGTATATTGTAAAACGGGTAAACGCCACCGCCTATGTGTGAAATGAAATTTCAAGACACTGCCCTGCAGTACCGTTCATCACCTTTTAATCGCTTTTCATCACCAAAAATTCATCACTGCTGATTAATCGGCGATGAAACTTCATACAAATTAGTGATGAATTTAACATTGGCATGTCCTAGGAGTTAATCAGTGAAAAATTCATCACTCTTTAATCAGTAATTCATCACTCTTTTTTCAGTTTTTCATCACTCATTAATCAGTAATTCATCACTCTCTCAGCTCATTTTATGGGGAGAGAGACGGAGTAAGAGAGGGAGATAGAAATTTTTCTGCGTTGCCTATGATCGGGGACTGAGAGTTTCGGCTCTGCCTGCGTCGCACTCGGCTCTGCCGACTTTGCCTTTGGCTCTGCGGCGTCGCAGTCCGCTGCTGATTAAACAGTGATGAATTTTTGTAGTGATGAATTTTGGAACTGCAGGGATGATATGATGTATTAAAAATGTATGATGTATTAATGTGTAATAGTGTGATGAAATGTAAATCATAAATCAATTTTGGCTGAGCGTATGAATTGAGTAATAAAGGTGTAATTTTTTATTGGTTCGTGCGCAAAGAACCGATATATGTATATCGTCATATTTAAGTAGAAGCGGGAAGTTTCTACGGATAGTTCCGTATTTTGAGCATTTTAATAAAATGCGAGAAATATCTTCAATTGAATTGGAGTTGCAGTCGCAAATAGAATTGTCAAAGACTTTTAATTTGTGTAACGTGTACTTGTCAAAAGCATGTCCGCTTAAAATTCTGTTTAGTTGCTTAACTTCAAGACGGTTTAAACTGCAGTTTTTATCTTTGAACCAAGGTTTTCCATTAACATACGGAAATAATAGGCAATATCCTCTGTTTCTTTCTATGCAGAAAGTGTTATAATCTCTTTCCCAGTCCAACATGACGCGATTATATAAATGTGTGATGGCATCGTTTAGAGTGTATCGCAGGGATATATGTACATGTGCCACCGTTTCTGGCATTTTTTGCTGCTGAATCCGCCAATTCGTTTCCTTCAATATTTAGATGGCTGGGTATGTGGTGTAACTCGAAATATAGGATACTTTGACTATTTTCTATTTTTTTTGAGTATGTCTAAAGCTATGCAGTTGGAAACACAGCTTTTCTTCAGTGTTTGCAGTGCACCCAGGCTGTCAGTCAGGATGGCTACTTTCATAAAATTTTCAGAATTAGCAAAGTCGATGGCTTTCTCCAGGGCTGTAAGCTCGGCAGTAAGCGAGGAACGTTTAGTATTAGCAAAAAAGCTTTTAATGGTATTTGAATTTGAATGTACAAAAGCACACTCCATAAAATATTCTTGAACTGAGCCGTCAGTATATAAAATCTCAAAACCTTTTTTATTTAAAATGTCGAGCTTTTCTTTTAAAAGCGAGTTGACTAAAGACGTATTAGACAATTTCTTGTTTGGGATAATGCCCTTAAAAAAATCCACATCCATCGAGATTTTCCGAGATTTATAAGAAGAAATGTTTAGATTAGCAATTGAATCATAAATATCTTTGAATTCCGAGTAAACCTTTATATAGCTAGTGTTTTTTGCTGCGAAATCATTAGTCAAAAGAGAGGCTGCTGGTAAACCATGAGCGAAAATTTTGGCCAATTCCTTCGCCGTAGTAAATTTTAGTCTATATTCCGGAGGAAGTTCACCTGCTAAATGGTATATTATGTTAACAGGAGTCGATTTTATGAGTCCAAGAGATTTCCTGAGGAAGAAATTTGCATGGACCTTAATATTGTTTGTTACCGTTTTCGAAATGCTAGCGAAAGAAGAGCAGGCGTATTCATATTTGGGCCTAACAAAAGCCTTAAAAGATTAAGGGCCTTGCTAGGATGAATGCCAAAACGACATCCACTTAACATATTTAAAAACATATTGGATTTGTTAGCTTTGGCTAAGATATGTTTGACATGTCCTATAGAAGAATTATTTGTACAAATGGTCCTACCTAAATAAATAACTTGATCTACATCGTTAATAGCTAAATTATTGCACATAATATTTAATATTTTACTCCTATTATTGAAATGCATCACAGACGATTTGAGCGGATTAAACGTTAAATTAATAGAATAGCACATTTCCCTAAAAACATTTACTTTATGTTCAAGAACATTTCTTGCAGTCGTAAAATCTTTGTCAAAAGTAATGAGAAAGAAATCGTCCACGTATTGAAATAAAGTGCTTTGATGATCACTTATGGCATGCAAATCAGAGGTGTACAAATTAAAAAGTATAGGACTAAGGCAGCTACCCTGGCTGACTCCCTTACTCACAGTAATTTCGGAGTTACCCATAGTTAAAACTCTTTTTACTTAGGAAGCCGATTATAAAATTAATAACTAAAGAGTTGAAACCCCTATCTAAAAAGAATATTTGCTAAAATTGGGATGTTGACTGAATCAAAAGCTTTACTTATATCTAGTACTGCTGCTGTGACATGAAAACCTTTAGCTTTTAGATTAGCAATGTTATTAATAACGTCGTTGATGCAGTGAGCTGTGGAGTGGTTTTTCCTAAAAGCGTAAGACCGATTTGGAATTAAACTAAAACTATCTATGTGCATCTCCATGTTGACTTTAATAAGACCTTCTAGACATTTAAGCACAACACTTAAAAGACAGATTGGTCGGTTATTTGTAATTATAGACGAATCAGTGTTCTTTTTTGGGACTGGAACAACTTTAATTCTACGCCAAGAATCCGGTACTGTGCCATCGTTAAAAATTTCATTAACCATAGATACCAAATTTTGGATTTCGTCAGGGGGTAAGGAGAGAAGCATGCTATAAGAAATGTTGTCTAAACCTTTTGCATAATTTGGGTTACGTGTTTTTAAAAATTTAGTGAGATCAGATGCCGAAAAGTACGTTCTATTTAAGGTTTGAATGTCAAAAGAGGGAAATTCCATTTGATTACATTCTGGGGTGTCTGGGGCTGAGGAGATCTGGTGTAGGAAAGCGATGTGATCAGAATCATTATATTGACTGCTAGTGGGTTTAATTTGCTTGTACGATTTTAAAGATTTGATAGTTTGCCACATTTCTTTCACTGACTTTGGGTTTGTCAAATCATCTGCTAATTTCTTCATATTTTCCTTTCTTACCTTGTAAAAATAGTTATTTAATTTTTTGTTATTTTCAAAAAAAATTTTAGCGTCTGATAAAAGTTTGGTTTTATAATATTTTTGTCTACTGGCATTTCTTAATCTAAAAAGTCTCTCACAAGTCTCATCCCAGTATTTTTGGGATAAATTTGTTATTCTCATTCATTTTAACTGTATTACTTTTTAAAATGTTGTTTGTTGTATCTGTGAGATTGTCTAAAGAAGTAATTTTAATTTTGGAAAAATCGTCCAAAATTTGCGACTGCAGCAGCTTATAACTATTCGTAGAAGCAGCGAAATTTGTCAACTCTAATATTATTGGGAAATGGTTACTATTGGAAATTTTGGAATTTGAGGAAGACCATTTAAGAGAAAGGTTATCTTTGTTTACAAAAGTTAGATCAAGTGCTGAAAAATATGACGGATTTGGAGAGTAAGTGGGAGAACCATCATGTAGACAGGAAAAGCCTGCAGAAATGAGGACCTGTTCTAAAATTTGACCTTTATTATCATGTGTAGAGTTTCCCCAAATAGACGACTTAGCATTTAGGTCACAACCTACTATAGATAGTCCCCCAAGAGCCGTTGCCGTCATAAGGGTATCTCTACAACCTTTCTCGAAGTCATTTACGTTGGTACTAGGCGGAGCATAAACACTGAAAACATTAATATTGTGTTTTAAGTTGATCGTAGAGATTCCAATGGTTTCAATTTCCGTATCACAGTTAATAATTTTATATTTAATATTTTTTTTATATAAATACCTACACCCCCATAACCGTCATTACGGGGCTTACATACAAAATTAAAATTAGCAAGACTGCACATAGCATTATTTTTAATCCAAATTTCAGACAAAAGGGCAATGTCCACGTTGTTATTGACTAAAAAAAGTTCGAGAAGCTGTTTATTATTGGCTGTCAAACTTTGAATATTATACTGTAGTATTTTCATAAATTAAGGATAAAATAAAAATAAATAAATAAATAACAAAAAATTAGAAAATAAAAATAATACTGAAAAGCTTCTAAAAACAATAAGACAAAAATACAAATAATAATTTAGAAACCTGTGCGCAATTTTTGCACATCAATTTCTGAATTCGTTTTGGCAATACGTGTTCTTAAATTTTCTAAAAATGTTCTAGCATCTGCTAGAATGTCTGAATTATTTTCTAGTAAAAATGAAGAAATTTGAGAGGAGATAGAAATTAAACTGTTTTCAGCTGTTTCTAGGGCTGAAGATTGGGTCAAACAAGGTTGGGATAGAGAGGTGGTTTGTTGTTGCTGTGAAAAATTAGAAGACAGAGATAACTGTGAGAAAATTGAAGATTGGGAAGGAGGAGGAATGAATTTTTCATTAAGAGAATAACTGTTTTCTCTAATTGCAGATCTGTAGCTGTCCATAGTGACTTGAGCATTTCTATTCTCATTTATGCGGTTTTGGTTCATTTTTACTACTTTATTATAGGGAATAAAATTGTGGATGCTTTCTGCAGCAGCCTTCATATTGTTTTGCAACACAGGTATGGCTGATTTTTTCTGGGTCTGAAGCAGAGGAAAATCAGAAGAATTAAAAATTTCAAAAGAGTTAGCAGTTTGCTTCTCAAATAAAGCTAGAAATTTGGTTTTGACTTCTACTTTAGAAAGATTCTCAACTGTCATGAATTTTTGTATAGCAAAAGCCCTCTTTCTTGCTGGGCATTCAAGCTCAGTAGCAGAATGAGGCTGTTTGCAATTTGCGCACTTTAGAACAGTACATTTCTCTTCTCTTGGATGCTCGAAAGAACAATCGCGACAAACTTCATTAGTTTGTTTGCAGTGTTGGGCAAAATGGCCAAACCTGAAACACCTGAAGCACTGACTAAACGGAACAAACATTTCGACTTTAACTTTAGTATATAAGAAGATGATTTCCTCCGGAATTTGCGCTCCTTCAAAAATTATTTTAACCCTGGAAGTAGGTACCATATCTTTATTTTCGTTTTTCCTATTAACTCGGATAATATCATGGATGGGAATTGGCGATGAAATGAATTCTTTTAATTCAGGTAGAGAAAATTTGGTGGGGATTTGAAAAATAATGCCGGTTTTAAAAATGAAATGTTTTAGTATTTTGGGTTCGTACCCTTCATTTTTTAAATTAGAATTTACCAAGTCATTAGCTGCTTTCGCTGACCTGCACTCTGCTTTACAGCGCCCGTAGCCAATTTTGTTCACTTTTACTATGTCTTTCAGTTTAAGGTTAAAAAGAACTACATTAAGTTCTAATGCGTTAATTGGTTTCCTATTTAGTCTGTTATAGTTATCACCATGTTCGGTAATTTTGTCAATATAAACGAAAACGGTCCTTTATGATTGCTGGGGTAAAAAAGAGGTTCAAATACCTGCATAGAATGCTTTCCCTTATTGCTGGCAATGCCATTTTCTTTATCTCCTTTTTTGGTTGGTTTTTACTGCCATTCTCCAGGTCAATGCCCTTCTGTGCGTTTGTCTAACATGAATCCGTTATGTTCTCTGGCGTTTCTGTATGATCCATCTCCATTCTCTCTTCCACTTCTTTATTCACTTCAATTTCGTTTGATCTCTTCTTTTTTTGTATTCCGGTAATTTTTGGGCGTTTTGTAATGGCTGCATCTAAGCTCAAGGGTTTACCCTTGGCTGAGAGCGCCATTTTTTGCTTAAGGGGATGAATCCCCGTTTTAAACTTTTAAAAGTTTGTAATCACAAAAAAAAATAAAAAATATAGACGAGCTGAATTAATGGTATGTGGATTTGGTTTTTTTTGTGGTTAGATTGAAACACTTGTAGCTGCCTTTACTTCTTCGCTGAATAGTGGACAAAAACGACCCGACCTATTCGGGAGTTGAAACGGCTGTGAACCCACAGTTTCCTTGGAATATAAACTTTCTCAAAAAACACGTGGATGGTCACACTTGAGCCGTTTCATACACCAAGCATGACAGCAACCATCAAAAAATACCAATTCGACGCTAAAGCCTAGTATCCTGATCGACGAAAACCGAACGCCAGTCATGAGAGAGAGAACGAGAGGCAAACAGCTGGCGTTCACTTTTCGTCGGGCCTTTTTTTCACGTTGGTCTCCTGTTCGACGAAAAAAATACCAGAAAATTCCATAGCGTTGCCAGTCTGCGGAAATGAACTTTGGGTGAACCCTAGCGCAAAGATTAAAAAATTAATCTTTCGGCGTGCGCTTCTCACTGAACATATTAAAAAATGGAGGAAAAAAAATCAAAAAACCCGCAAAAGTCAATTGCAGGAATTTACATGTGAGGACAAAATAACATTAATTCTTCTGGGGTGCCTCTTGTCAGAGCAAAATGTTTCATATGTCAAAAATTTACGAAGAACACAATAAAAGTGCAGCTATGAACTTTAAATTAGCAAATAATTATCAGTAAATTAAAATAAGCAACTGTTAAATTTAAATTGAATTGTTTTTAATTTCTTTGTATAGCGGCAGACTTGTCTTGCCAAGGTATTTGATAATATCTTTTAAAGGCTCTTTCCCGCAAATACGATATTTGAATTTTAACTGCTTGTCAACAAACCCAGCTAATTGACAGTACGACCGTAGCACGCTTAAATCTGATGAACTATCAAACTTTTGGTCACACTGCAAAGATTAAAGTTTTTACGCTAGCGTAATCGTTTGTCGATCTGGATACTAGGCTTTACTTTAGAAAAATTCCTAAGCCCCTCACAGAGCGTGAGAAAGTTAGCGAACTAACTTTGAGGAAAGTTTCAATCAATTTGAACACACAATTTCTTTAGAATTAAAATTTGCCACACGGCAGCATTTCCAAGACACTTACCACTGTGAATCATCGATAGTTATTCGATATTTTGACAATTGACACAATGTTCCCAGCCCTCGTTCAACTTTAAGGGACTTGCAACTTATTTTTAGACTTTGAATTCAAAATGAACAGCCATGGGAGAAAGAAGGATTAAAGCCAGGGGAAGAAGCCACCCAAATATTAAAGTTTGAGAGATGCTCGCTAAGAATATTATCGTATATATAAACATAGATATTAATAATTATTGTTTTTTTAATTTTGGGTGCGCTCTGAAGAGGAAAAATGAAAGGTCCTCTTCAGAGAGCGAGAAAAATCCTAACTATATATGTAAGATTTAATCATATTGGAGGTCTGGAAGTATTTCAAAAATGCATTTGAAAAATCGGCTCACCATACTTCGGAGAATATCTCAACTCACAGAGCGTGTGCCAAGTTGCAAGGATATAAACTTAAATACATACATATTGTAACAGGCCAAGTATAATATATGTATATAAGCTGGCCACATTATTAGAGCAGTGGCTATCTCTTTCAAGAGAGGTGCTATCCCTCTCTCTCAAAGAGAACGCCAGAGAGGCTGCCTGCGTGCAGCGAAGCTCACTCTCGATCGAACCAGAAAGTAACGACGACGTGTGTGAGAAATAAATAAATTAAAATAAAGAGACAAACTATTCCTGATACAATCTCAGAAGTGGGATTCATAAAAAACTTTTTTATGAACTGAGAACGCCTATAATAATAAATAACAAGAAAGGAAAGCTAACTTCGGGCGGAGCCGAAGTTGAAATACCTGCAGAATATTCCGATTTATATTCTCCAAACTTATTCATTTGATGCATTCTTAACACTCATAAAAATCCCAACTTTCTAACTTTAAAAACACCAAAGTTATGGCATTTCCAATCGTTCAGTTAAGTGGCGGCTATAGGATATAGTCGGCCGATCCTTATGAAATTTGGTAGGTCAGATTGATTGGCCAAATATAAAAGCCATAGAAAATCCCAACTTCCTAACTTTACAAATCCCAAAGTTATGGCATTACCGATCAATCAGTTATATAGAAGCTATAGGATATAGTCGGCCGATCCTTATGAAATTTGGTAGGTCGGATTGACTGGCCAAATAAAATACCCATAGGAAATCCCAACTTCCTAACTTAACAAACACTAAAGTTATGGCATTTCCGATCAATCAGTTATATGGCAGCTATAGGATATAGTTGTCCGATCCTGGCCCTTCCGACTTATATACTGCGTGCAAAGGATCGAAGGCTGTGTGCAAAGTTTCAATTCGATATCTTTAAAACTGAGAGACTAGTTCGCGTAGAAACAGACAGACGGACAGACAGACGGATAGACAGACGGACAGACGGACATGGCTATATCAACTCAGGAGGTGATCCTGATCAAGAATATATATACTTTATAGGGTCGGAGATGTCTCCTTCACTGCGTTGCACACTTTTGACCAAAATTATAATACCCTCTGCAAGGGTATAAAAATATGGATATAAACATATCGGAAGTGACAGTTATCCAATTAAAAAAGTGGTTGGAGCTTTTAAATCTGTCGACGAAGGGCACCAAATCGGAACTTTTTGCTCGGCTTTGCAGCGTTCCGGAAGAAATTCGCGGAAGGGCGCCCGAGAACCTTGTGGAGCAAGCTGAATTGGAAAATGTTGACGAGAATCGCAGTGAGCTGGAAGTGGACGCTGAGACTTTGGAAAATTTGGGAGCCGAAATTTCGAGGGCTCAGAAAATTCTAGAAAACTTAAACTACCAGATCAACAGCGCTGGTGGCAACCGAAATAACGGAGGCAGAGGAGGCGAAAATGCGTTTATGACGAAATGGCATCGTCTGGTGGTGGGTTTTCGTCATCAGGATTTAACATGGCCAAGGAAATGTTGATGGACTTCACCGGTAAAGTGCCTGTTCGATCCTGGATCGCTCAATGGGGCAATATATCAGCTCTATATAGCCTTTCAGACTTGCAACAACGTATCTTGCTGATCAGCAAGTTAAAAGGCAGTGCCTTGCAGTGGTTGCATGCGGATGAAGGACGTTTCGCCAAGCCGACGAATGAGCTGCTTGAACAACTGCAGCTAGCTTTCGGAGGCGTCGAATCGAAGGCTGCATTAAGGCGCAAGTTTGAGGCGCGTATCTGGATGCCAACCGAAAAATTTGCTTTTTACTTTGATGAAAAGTGTCGACTTGCTCGAGAGGTCAGCATGGAGGTGGATGAGCTTTTGGACGGACTTGTGGAGGGCATTCCAGCCCTAGGCTTGCGTACACAGGCCAAGCTTCAATGTTTTGATAGCCGAGCGTATGCTTCGTGCTTTTGCGGACATCATGCTGCCGAAAAGGGCAACAACAACTAAAGGGGGCAACACCAAGGACGGATCCAGGAAACAGCGAGACACGTTGTTTCAACTGCAACGCAAAAGGGCACTGGAAGAGGGAATGCACCAAGCCGATAAGACCGCCAGGATCATGCTATGGTTGTGGCGCAAAAGATCACCGCTTGGTTGAATGTCCCCAAAACAAGAAGAAGGTCGAGAATAAATATGTAAGATTATTTAAAATTTTTAGTATTGAAAATCCTAACCAGCCCATTGTTACAGAATGCCTAATAGATTCGGGAAGCCCGGTGTCATTAATAAAACGTTCATACTTACCAGTAAACATTAAATTAAAACCTCAAGAAGAGGAATACTTTGGCCTAAACAAAAGCTTATTAAGGAGTTATGGTAGAATATTATGTTTTATATTTAAAAATGAAATAAAGATTTGGTTTAACTTAATTGTAGTGGCTGACGAATCTATGGGATGTAACATTGTGCTGGGTAGAGATTTTATGGATGCTTGCGATTTAAAAATTGATTTAGATGCGCTGAAAATGGTTACTGTAGAGTGTATTGAAACCGAAGTCGAGAAGAAAGCGGAAGATAAAGTACTTTCTAATAATTGTATGGAAATTAGGAAATTTGAAACCGATTCGGAGGGCGAAGAAAGTTTAGGTAAAAATTTAGGCGAGAAAAGTTTAGGTACACATTTAGGTGGAAAAAGTTTAGATAAAAACAGTTTAGGTAAAAATTTAAGCGGGAACGATTTAGGTACAGGTTTAGGGGAGAAGAGTTTTGACATATGTTTAGGCGATGATGATTTAGGTGAGAAGGATTTAGATAATGTATTGTATGAAGAAGCTTTAGGTTCAGGTAGTTTAGGAAAGAGCATAGAGGATAATTTTGAAAGTGAAATGTTAGAAATAAACATTTTAGAAGATGAGACTAAAGAAATGGCTTACAATATCGGGGATCAGGTTAGTTGTAAGGATCAAATGAAGTTTATTGAATCATTAGAGGAAAATTATATTAAAGTATTGCGACCTGAAAGTCCTAGAGTTAAATGTGAGTTGAATATTATTTTAGAGAACACAAAACCATTTAGTTGTGCACCTAGAAGACTGTCTTATAATGAAAAAGAGGCATTACAGAAATTGTTAGATGAATACTTAGAAAAAGGAATTATTCAGAGTAGTAAATCGGAATACGCATCTCCGATCGTTTTAGTGAAGAAAAAGACTGGGGAGTTTAGGTTTGTGCATTGATTTCAGACGGTTGAATAGAATTATGGCTAAAGATAATTATCCTATCCCCTTAATTGACGATTTGTTAGATAAATTGGTGGGAAAATCGGTTTTTACAAAATTAGATTTAAAGAATGGGTACTTCCACGTTTTCGTGAACAAAGAGTCAGTGAAGTACACATCTTTTACAACGCCGCTAGGGCAATTTGAGTTTTTGCGAATGCCAATGGGTTTGAAGACGGCTCCCCAGGTATTTCATAGATTTGTAAATTATATTTTTTCTGATATGATTCGTGACATTTTAATTGCAAGCCAGAGTATTGAAGAACATTTAGGAATATTAGTAGAAGTATTTAGGAGATTAGTGGAGAATAAATTAGAACTAAGAATGGATAAATGCAAGTTTCTTCAAAATAAGGTAAAATATTTAGGTTTTCTAATTTCAAATGAAGGAATAAAAGCTGATGAGAGGGGATTAGAAGCTATAAAGAGCTTTCCTATGCCAAATAAAGTGCAAGCTGTACAAAGTTTCTTAGGTCTTTGTTCTTACTTTCGCCGCTTTATAAAGGACTTTTCAATATTGGCGAAACCATTATATGATTTACTGAGGAAAGATAGGACGTTTGAATTTGGAAATGAAGAGTTGGCTTGTTTCACACTGTTGAAAGATAAATTAGTTGCAGCCCCGGTGTTAGCTTTATATGATTACAAGGATGAAATTGAGCTCCACTGCGATGCGAGTGCGTTAGGGTTTGGGGCTGTACTGTTTCAGAGAAAGGAAGACAAGAAGTTGCATCCGATTTTTTATTTTTCGAAAAGATCAACATCGACTGAAGCTAAATACCATAGCTTTGAATTAGAGACGTTAGCCATTATTTATGCACTTAGAAGGTTTAGGATATATTTACAAGGGAAACGGTTCAAGATTGTTACAGATTGTAATTCTCTAACATTAACGTTGAATAAGATAGATTTAAACCCACGAATTGCAAGGTGGGCTTTAGAATTACAAGAATTCGATTATGAATTAAAACACAGGGCAGGAAAACAAATGCAGCATGTTGATGCAATTAGCAGATGTAATAATGTAATGATAATAGAGGCAAATACGTTTGAGAATAATTTGGTAATTTGTCAGTCAAGAGATAGTAAGGTACAAGAAATTAGGGAAATTTTAGAAAACGGAGAGCATAAGTGGTTTGAAATGAGGAACGGGGTTATATATAGAAAGAATAATAATAACAAGTTACTGTTTTATGTACCAAATAGAATGGAGGAACACGTGATGTATAAATATCATGACGAATTAGGTCACATTGGAAGGGATAAGATGTTAGATGCGATTAGTAAAAGTTATTGGTTCCCGGGCATGAAACAAAAGGTTTGTGATCACATTCAGAACTGTTTGAAGTGTATAGCTTTCTCTCCTAAATTAGGCAAAGGAGAGGGAGCGCTGCACAGTATCCCCAAAGGGAATAGACCATTTGATGTTATTCATATTGATCACTATGGGCCAGTAGATAATAGTAGAGTAAAAAGCATATCTTAGTGGTAATAGATGCATTCACGAAGTTTGTTAGGCTTTATACAACAAAATCAACGAATACAAAAGAAGTTATGAGTGCTTTAACAGACTACTTTCGGTCATACAGCAGACCAAAGTGTATTATTTCGGATCGTGGGAGTTGTTTTACGTCAACGGATTTTACAAACTTTACCGAGGAAAGAAACATAAAGCACATTAAAATTGCTACAGGGTCACCACAGGCTAATGGGCAAGTTGAGCGAGTAAATAGGAGTTTGGGACCGATGATTGCAAAACTATCGGAACCAGAGAGAGGATTACATTGGGATGTAATTATTGAAAAAGTGGAGTACTCGTTAAACAATACACTTCATAGCAGCATCAAACAGCTTCCTAGTGAAACCTTATTTGGAATAGCTCAGAGAGGAGAAAATAGTGATGAATTAAAGGAAAAATTAGGAGAGGAAGAAAAGATTGAAGATAATAGACAAAATTTAGAACAGATTAGGCAGAACGCGGAAGAAAACCAAATAAAATCTCAAACAAAAAACGAAGCCTATTACAATGCGAAAAGGAAGATTAATACAGAATATAGAGAAGGAGATTATGTCATGGTAAAGAATTTTGATAGTACTGCAGGGGGTTTCGAGAAAGCTTATACCGAAGCTCAAAGGACCATACATTATTGGAAAAGTTTTAAGAAATGACAGATTTTTATTAAAGGACATCGACGGGTTTCAGTTATCTCGGAATCCATACCAAGGTGTTTGGAGCGCAAGTAATATTAGGCATTGGATAAAAGATGAAAATAAATCTTAATCAATTAAATAGAATAAAAATACTAATAATAAGACTGAAATTGTAAGAAAAAATTGTACAAAATTGTTAACTACTTCTAAGACTTAGCTTAAGATATGTTGTAACGCCGAGATAGTGGGCTATCTCAAAGCCAGGATGGCCGAGTTGTAACAGGCCAAGTATAATATATATAAGCTGGCCACATTATTAGAGCAGTGGCTATCTCTTTCAAGAGAGGTGCTATCCCTCTCTCTCAAGAGAACGCCAGAGAGCTGCCCTGCAGCGAAGCTCACTCTCGATCGAACCAGAAAGTAACGACGACGTGTGTGAGAAATAAATAAATTAAAATAAAGAGACAAACTATTCCTGATACAATATGTATATGCTTACATACATTCACACATACGCCATTGTTTGACTCAGACTTCCAATTTGGCTAACTTGATTTGATTTGCATAGTTCTTGGGATATGTGTAGTTCGGTATTGAAACCATCGCAATTTCCTTTAATAGAAATCCTTATCGAGAATTAACGTTGACTCTGTTGAGCACCTTGGCCAGCAGTTCCAAAGTCATCCGTTAGATGGCGCTATTGGAAGCACGGGCCATGAAAGGCGGAAATGTAGGCGCTAGCCAGGCTTAAGCGTTTAATGGGTTTTTGGGCGTTAGAGTGGGCGTGGAAAACTTTTATTAGGCCAATCGATAGGTATTGACGAAACAAATACATATCAATTAAAATTTTCATCATAGCATAAAAACTGTGGCCACAGCTTGTGGCTTGTGGGCGTCAGAGGGGGCGTGGCACCATTTTGAAACAAACTTGCGCTGCATAGGAACTCCTAAAATTTACCTGCAAAATACCTATCGAAGATTGGCAAGTTGGTTCATGCACTAACGATTGGTTCAGGTAATAGAGTGGGCGTCACTTTTATATCCCTTTAAACTACGCAAACTGTAATCAGGGCTGCCAGTTTAGCTATTTAGTTGCTAGATCTAGCAACTTTTAAAAAATTTTGCAACTTTTTCTTCGATATGCTATTAGCAACAAATATAGCAACTTTTCATTTTTTTGCAATTTTAGCAGCTTTATTACAAAAACTAAACATTTTGTTATTTTCTTCATCATTTTGAAGTTTTTTATACCTATTCCAATTTACTCAACCAATTACGATTGAAAATGGTTCACAAAGATATCTGAATTATTTTTTATCTCAGTGGTGCAATCATATGAACACTTTTGATCACTTTTGTGCTGTGTTGTGTCGGTAAAGGTGCCAAAAATTTACAAACAACATTTTCGGGATGTCTGGCTGCGCGACGACGAGTTTAAGAAGAGGATTCGCAAGGACTGCACGGACACTTACAGGGACTATTATGCGTATCGCAAATCCACAATAGGCGTGAAACTTTTCGATATCCGACACCGCATCAAAAAATCACATGGCTGCGATGGGCGCTGTTGCACAAAAAAATAAGTTGCCCTTCCTTCAAAAGTCCACGAAAACGGAGGAACAAGAAGCGGCACTATGCCTATACATTGCAAAACACACGTCGATGGCGACAAGCGATCATTTATATACATAATTAGTTTAAAAGTTAAATTTAACTGATTTGGCATTTTTTTTGGCTATTTTCGAAGAATTTTTAGCAATTTCTAGCAACTTTTTTTCAAAATCTAGCAATTTCTACTTGTGAGTTTCTGGCAGCACTGACTGTAATGCGATTTTCTCAAAACGGTGGGAAATTTTTAATCAAATTTTCCAGAAACATTACTAAAACACTCCTACATACGCCTATATACACGGCATTTTGGCACACTCTCTGAAGGACTTTATTTCCAAATCAATTTTTCAGTCATTTTTATACCCGTTACTCGTAGAGTAAAAGGGTATATTGTATTCGTGCAAAAGTATGTAACAGCTAGAAGGAAGCGTTTCCGACCATATGAAGTATATATTTTCTTGTTCAGGATCACTAGCCGAGTCGATCTAGCCATGTCCGTCTGTCCCTCTGTCTGTCTGTCCGTATGAACGCTGAGATCTCGGAAACTATAAAAGCTAGAAAATTGGCATTTTGCATGTATGTACATTTAGATTTTAGGAGTTACTACGCAGCGCAAGTTTGTTTCAAAACCCTCTGACGCCCACAAGCCACAAGCTGTGGCCACAGTTTTGATGCTATTACGAAAATTTTAATTGATATGTTTTTGTTCCGTCAATACCTATCGATTGGCCTAATAAAAGTTTGCCACGCCCACTCTAACGCCCAAAACCCATTAAACGTTTAAGCCTGGCTAGCGCCTACATTTCCGCCTTTCATGGCCCATGGTACCAATGTCTTGGGGGTAGATGGCGCAATACAATAGCTGATGCTCGTGCTGTAAAGCTGCCAGCTCTAAGAGATCGCCGAATTCAAATTGATAATTTAAACTTTTTGTCCTTTTTCCCGTGGTCACGCT
>JAECXW010000280.1:0-18345 GCA_018153365.1 Drosophila fuyamai | reverse complement strand
GTGGCCATTACGATGTTTACTTACCTTCAGAAACTATGCCTGATTCATAGTCGTTTTCTACACATACTCCGCCTACTAAACCAAATACCCGAAAAAGGCGAAAACGTTTTTCCAATTATACCAGAGCAAAGCAGATAAAGATGAAAAAAGAAAAATTTACCTCTGTTCATGGAACAGAGCGTATTAAAAAAACTCGGACAAAAAATAAGTCATGTTCGAAATGGGTAACTGAATATGCAGCATTTAATTACGATTACAACATAGATTATATGTCAAATCCAGAAATTAAAATATGTACAAGGAATAACAAATGTAAATATTGTGATGGTTTGAAATGGAAAGGTGAGGCCAAAGGCATGTGCTGTAAAGAGGGAAAAGTTCAACTTCCTCCGTTTAAGACATTACCTCAACCGCTTAAGAATTTATTAATTGGAATTGGAAGAATTTATTAAATTCAAGAAAGTATAAGAATTGCTTTCAAATGACATTATATGGTAGTGGGAAAATTGTATGCGATACTTATATTCCTACGATTAAAGTGCAAGGACAAGTCTATCATTTACTAGGTAGTCTTTTACCAACCTATTTCTTCAGATATATTTCATTGGAGAAGATGATTGCGAGGTGAACTTAGGGTGTAAGCACAACTCCGGTGTTAAACAAGACTTAATAAAATCTCTACAGTCTATGTTATATAAATGCAATCCATACATTTAAGATTTTAAAACTGATCTTAATAAAGTTCCAAAAGATTGCAAAGACTTCAAAATGGTCATTAACGCTGATAAAAAGCCAGCAAATGCTCATAGAGGTGGTTATAATGCACCTCAAGTAAATGAAGTGGTTTTGGTATTAGTTGATCAACAATTTAAAAATCGGGACATTGTTATTATCCATTAATTTTTTGCCACGGAGATGATGGATATTCCATAAATATTTCCCAACGTGATCCGTTAAAAAAAATGATCTAATGAAGACTGTGTCTGCATTAAGCTTTTAGAGTTATGGAATAATGCTTAGGGAGACTGAAGTTAATCACTTGCATTATTATAGAGCATTGTTTAATCAATTTTTGGTTGATATGAGTGCAAAAATGGAAACCGAACGGCTTAATTATATTCAATATATATAAATCAAAAAAAGTTGAGGGCAGAAAGTTACATACATCTTCAATACGCTATAGGTAGGGGAGATGCAGATGTGACTCAACTTGGTCAGATGGTGATTTTACCTTCTACTTTTACAGGCTCTCCTCGATATATGCATGAAAAGACCCAGGATGCTATGACTTATGTTCGACATTATGGCCGACCTGATCTTTTTATAACATTTACCTGTAACCAAAACCACAGGATCGTCATGACCTGAAATCTCGAGTTTTTCATTTAAAAGTTAAAATATTAATGGCACTGTTGAATAAAATCAAGTTCAATGTATATAAATGTTGGTTTTTTGTTCTCTCGTTGGAGCAACTCTTAATGCTGCCACACGGATGGATCAGTAGTTAATTAATTATTACAAGTATAAACCGCATTTTTTTATTTGGCGTTTTCATTTTTGAATTTTCGGAATGGCAAAACCTTATGGACCATCCGTTCAATAGATGGTGGATGGTGGATGGATCTCTGTGGGAAGACAGCATAAGACATTTACTTCATGAAGTTAAAGGTCCAACGTCATTCTCATTTTTAAAAACCGTTAATGGTTTTTTGTATGATAAAAAGCCTTAGGCTTACTTGAAGACGATTTTACGTTGGCAGAAGCATCATTATACCAGTCTCCAAATAAATTACGCGACCTTTTTGCAATAATGTTAACTCATTGCCAGTTATCTGATGCCATGAGTCTTTGGAATAAGTACAAGGAAAGTCTTTCTGAAGATATATTGTACAGAATACAAAGGAGAATAGATGGCGATATAGATCCCGGACTGATGGAAAATGCTTTCAATAAATGTTTAATTTGCCTTGAAGATCTAACATTGTCCATCGGTGGAAATTGTTTATCAAGTTATGGTTTACCCGAGGTAAACATAGATCAAGTGGTTTTGGAAAACAGGGATTACTTAAGAGAAATGAATTACGAAATTAATGAAGTTCGTGTAAGCAATAATGAAAATTCTCTTACTCCAGAACAAAAAGACTGTTTTAAAACGATCTTAGAAAGCGTTAGAGGAAAACGTCTCTTTTAAATTTGCTATTGTCAAAAGTTAGACAAGACAAAAAAATTGCTTTGGCTGTTGCTTCTTCAGGAATAGCGGCCACGCTATTAACCGGATGAAGGACAGCCCATTCTGCATTTAAGCTTCCATTTGATTTAATAAATATGGAAACACCCTATTGTAACATTTTCAAAGAGTCCAACATTGCTTTCGTTCTTAAAAATTGTAAACACTTTGCTTGGGATGAATGTACTATGGCTCATAAGGGGGTATTTGAAGATCTCGATCAAATTTTAAAGGATATAAGAGGCAATGACTTATTAATGGAAGGAATAACTGTTCTATTGGCTGGAGATTTTCGACAAACGCTCCCAGTTGTACAAGGGCCGATGAAATTAAATCTTGCATTAAATCTTCCATTTTGTGGTCTAAAATTCAAAAATTGGCTCTTACGAAAAATATGCGTGTGCACTTACTAGGTGATAGAACGGCCGGTGTTTTTGCCCAAGCTTTACTTAAAATAGGAGATGGAGATTATCCAACTGTTGATTGAAAAATAATAATTTCATCAAGCTTAGGTACAGTTGTTAATACTTTGGAAGAACTTACATCAACAATTTTTCCAGATATTTCAAATATCGTTCACAAGTCATTGGACTGGCCATCAGAAAGAGCAATATTAGCTTCAAGAAATGACAGAGCTGCTTCAATAAATAATTATTTTTCAAAATCATTTAACGGTGAGGAAGTTACATACAAATCAGTTGACACTGTTACTGAGGTAGAAGATGCTGTGCATTATTCTACTGAATTTCTTAACATGCAGAAGCCACCAATAATGTTGCTAAGAAACTTAAGTCCCCCAAAGTTATGCAATGGAACGATATTGCAAGTGAAAGCATTTCACAAATTTGTTATTGAAGCCGTAATTTTTACCGGCTGTGCCAAAGGAGAGACAGTATTCATAACAAGAATTCCCTTAACGTCATCCAACTTACCATTTGAGTTTAAACTTCTACAGTTTCCTGTAAAGGTCTGTTTTGCCATTACATTAAATAAGTCACAAGGGCAGACTTTGAAAGTAGCTGGATTTGATCTTAGGGACGATTGTTTTTCCCATGGTCAATTTTATGTGGCCTGTTTAAGAGTTAGCTCCGCAAAGAGCTTAATCATCCTATCTCCTGATGGCCAAACAAGAAATGTTGTTTACAGAGAGGTTTTGAAATAACTTTTAAAAATATTTGAACTTATATTGTGGACTAGGCCTATTTATGGTAAGCCACGTTAAAACAAGTGAGAACGCTATAGTCGAGTGTCTCGACTATTAGATACCCGTTACTCAGTTCAAATTATCAATTTGAATTCGGCGATCTCTTAGAGCTGCCAGCTATACAGAACGAGCATCAGCACCAGCGCTTCTTTAGCGCAGGCAGCTTTTGTCCTGCACCAACAGCTGTGTTCATGTTTATGTTTTTGAGTGCAATGCTTACATACATACACACATACGCCATTGTTTGACTCAGACCTCCAATTTGGATAACTTGATTTGATTTGCATAGTTCTTGGGATATATGTAGTTCGGTATTGACAAATGAAAACCATCGCAATTTCCCTTAATAGAAATCCTTATCGAGAATTAACGTTGACTCTGTTGAGCACCTTGGCCAGCTGTTCCAAAGTCATCCGTTAGATGGCGCTATTGTGCCAAGAAAGGCGGAAATGTAGGCGCTAGCCAGGCTTAAGCGTTTAAAAGGTTTTTGTGCGTTAAAATGGGCGTGGCAAACTTTTATTAGGCCAATCGATAGGTATTGACGAAACAATTACATATCAATTAAAATTTTCATAATAGCATCAAAACTGTGGCCACAGCTTGTGGCTTGTGGGCGTCAGAGGGGGCATGGCACCATTTTGAAACAAACTTGCGCTACGTAGGAACTCCTCAAATCTACATGCAAAATGCCAATCTTCTAGCTTTTATAGTTTCCGAGATCTCAGCGTTCATACGGACAGACAGACGGACAGACGGATAGACGGACATGGCTAGATCGACTCGGCTAGTGATCCTGAACAAGAATATATATACTTTATAGGGTAACGGTATAAAAACGCGCAGTATCCTCTACCTCCGGGTAATGGATGAGGGTTAATTAAAGTTTCAGCCGAAACTACAAATATATTTAAAGTATTTAAAATGCAATATTACATAGTTCTACTGCAAACCTATTACAAAAGAAAAGTACGATATTCCGATAATTACAAGGGAAGATCCGTCTAATAGAGAGTCTGAGCGAGAAGTGCATGCTGCGCGCCATGCTTTTATGCGCTCCTTCGAAGAATATCGAATAATAGATCAGGAAAGAAATATCAGGCAGCACGGCATTAAAAGGGAAGATCCAACTTATAGAGAGTCTGAAATAAATTACGCGACCTTTTTGCAATAATGTTAACTCATTGCCAGTTATCTGATGCCATGAGTCTTTGGAATAAGTACAAGGAAAGTCTTTCTGAAGATATATTGTACAGAATACAAAGGAGAATAGATGGCGATATAGATCCCGGACTGATGGAAAATGCTTTCAATAAATGTTTAATTTGCCTTGAAGATCTAACATTGTCCATCGGTGGAAATTGTTTATCAAGTTATGGTTTACCCGAGGTAAACATAGATCAAGTGGTTTTGAAAACAGGGATTACTTAAGAGAAATGAATTACGAAATTAATGAAGTTCGTGTAAGCAATAATGAAAATTCTCTTACTCCAGAACAAAAAGACTGTTTTAAAACGATCTTAGAAAGCGTTAGAGGAAAACGTCTCTTTTAAATTTGCTATTGTCAAAAGTTAGACAAGACAAAAAAATTGCTTTGGCTGTTGCTTCTTCAGGAATAGCGGCCACGCTATTAACCGGATGAAGGACAGCCCATTCTGCATTTAAGCTTCCATTTGATTTAATAAATATGGAAACACCCTATTGTAACATTTTCAAAGAGTCCAACATTGCTTTCGTTCTTAAAAATTGTAAACACTTTGCTTGGGATGAATGTACTATGGCTCATAAGGGGGTATTTGAAGATCTCGATCAAATTTTAAAGGATATAAGAGGCAATGACTTATTAATGGAAGGTATAACTGTTCTATTGGCTGGAGATTTTCGACAAACGCTCCCAGTTGTACAAGGGCCGATGAAATTAAATCTTGCATTAAATCTTCCATTTTGTGGTCTAAAATTCAAAAATTGGCTCTTACGAAAAATATGCGTGTGCACTTACTAGGTGATAGAACGGCCGGTGTTTTTGCCCAAGCTTTACTTAAAATAGGAGATGGAGATTATCCAACTGTTGATTGAAAAATAATAATTTCATCAAGCTTAGGTACAGTTATTAATACTTTGGAAGAACTTACATCAACAATTTTTCCAGATATTTCAAATATCGTTCACAAGTCATTGGACTGGCCATCAGAAAGAGCAATATTAGCTTCAATAAATAATTATTTTTCAAAATCATTTAACGGTGAGAAAGTTACATACAAATCAGTTGACACTGTTACTGAGGTAGAAGATGCTGTGCATTATTCTACTGAATTTCTTAACATGCAGAAGCCACCAATAATGTTGCTAAGAAACTTAAGTCCCCCAAAGTTATGCAATGGGACGATATTGCAAGTGAAAGCATTTCACAAATTTGTTATTGAAGCCGTAATTTTTACCGGCTGTGCCAAAGGAGAGACAGTATTCATAACAAGAATTCCCTTAACGTCATCCAACTTACCATTTGAGTTTAAACTTCTACAGTTTCCTGTAAAGGTCTGTTTTGCCATTACATTAAATAAGTCACAAGGGCAGACTTTGAAAGTAGCTGGATTTGATCTTAGGGACGATTGTTTTTCCCATGGTCAATTTTATGTGGCCTGTTCAAGAGTTAGCTCCGCAAAGAGCTTAATCATCCTATCTCCTGATGGCCAAACAAGAAATGTTGTTTACAGAGAGGTTTTGAAATAACTTTTAAAAATATTTGAACTTATATTGTGGACTAGGCCTATTTATGGTAAGCCACGTTAAAACAAGTGAGAACGCTATAGTCGAGTGTCTCGACTATTAGATACCCGTTACTCAGTTCAAATTATCAATTTGAATTCGGCGATCTCTTAGAGCTGCCAGCTATACAGAACGAGCATCAGCACCAGCGCTTCTTTAGCGCAGGCAGCTTTTGTCCTGCACCAACAGCTGTGTTCATGTTTATGTTTTTGAGTGCAATGCTTACATACATACACACATACGCCATTGTTTGACTCAGACCTCCAATTTGGATAACTTGATTTGATTTGCATAGTTCTTGGGATATATGTAGTTCGGTATTGACAAATGAAAACCATCGCAATTTCCCTTAATAGAAATCCTTATCGAGAATTAACGTTGACTCTGTTGAGCACCTTGGCCAGCTGTTCCAAAGTCATCCGTTAGATGGCGCTATTGTGCCAAGAAAGGCGGAAATGTAGGCGCTAGCCAGGCTTAAGCGTTTAAAAGGTTTTTGTGCGTTAAAATGGGCGTGGCAAACTTTTATTAGGCCAATCGATAGGTATTGACGAAACAATTACATATCAATTAAAATTTTCATAATAGCATCAAAACTGTGGCCACAGCTTGTGGCTTGTGGGCGTCAGAGGGGGCATGGCACCATTTTGAAACAAACTTGCGCTACGTAGGAACTCCTAAAATCTACATGCAAAATGCCAATCTTCTAGCTTTTATAGTTTCCGAGATCTCAGCGTTCATACGGACAGACAGACGGACAGACGGATAGACGGACATGGCTAGATCGACTCGGCTAGTGATCCTGAACAAGAATATATATACTTTATAGGGTAACGGTATAAAAACGCGCAGTATCCTCTACCTCCGGGTAATGGATGAGGGTTAATTAAAGTTTCAGCCGAAACTACAAATATATTTAAAGTATTTAAAATGCAATATTACATAGTTCTACTGCAAACCTATTACAAAAGAAAAGTACGATATTCGGGTTATCCATAGCAAGCGAAGCTGCGGGCACCCTGCTAGTAATATATATCTATCTACTTTTCATATTTTAAATCTAAATCTTAAATTTGAGAAACATTTCGGACGAATTTTTATCGAAATGCTGCGGCTAAGGAAAACTTCCGCGGAACAAATACGTCGCTTTTATGCTTTTTATAGAGATAATTTAAATAAGGTACGTTCCCGAAATTCGCAACGATTGGCAGAAGCTCGGGAAGCGGGTACGCAAGGCAGACAAGAAGAACGCTCGCAAGATGCACAGGCTCATTCCTTACGCAGACGAAATCGTAGGTTCGCAATTCGAGAACAGAATCGGAATACCGTGAATCATGCCATTCGAAGATAAAGCCCTACCCATAGAGAGTCTGAGCGCGAAACTGATGCTGCGCGCCATGCTTTAATGCGTTCTTAGGAAGAATATAGGTTATTGGCTCAGGAAAGATATTCAGGGAGCATGTCATAAAAAAAGAAGATCCGACTTATAGAGATCGGAACGCGAAGTGGATGCTGCGCGCCATGCTTTTATGCGCTCCTTCGAAGAATATCGAATAATGAATCAGGGAAGAAATACCAGGGAGCACGCAATTACAAGGGAAGATCCGTCTAATAGAGAGTCTGAGCGAGAAGTGCATGCTGCGCGCCATGCTTTTATGCGCTCCTTCGAAGAATATCGAATAATAGATCAGGAAAGAAATATCAGGCAGCACGGCATTAGAAGGGAAGATCCAACTTATAGAGAGTCTGAACGCGAAGAGGATGCTGCGCGTCACGCTCTGATGCGCTCTTTCGAGAACTATAGAATAATGGAACAGGAGGGAAATACCAGGGAGCAAACCATAAGAAGGCAAAGTCCTGGTTATAAAAATGACTACTGTCAGCGAGATGGAGAATACCATCGAACTGCAAGAAGTGATCATGCAAGGAGAAGCCAACAGCAAAGGATAAATTCATCGCAAAAAGAATGACCCGACATCAAACCCGCATAATGGTAGAGCAGCTCAGGCAAATGAATGAGGTTCGAGTTATGAACTATAGAAGTAATTCACAAAATCGTGCAGCGGAGTCTCAAAGACAATCCCAGCGAAATATTGATGCGAGAGCTATATTGTATCCCGAAGAACAAATTGAACAAAGAGAGCTACAAGGACAAATTAGACGATCTGGAGCACGTAATATTAAATTTATTTAAATAATATAAAAATGGGTCCTAGTAAAATATGTACAAGTTGTCGAGGACAAACCATAGTCTTTCAGGTTAAAGCGCTTAACAAAAGGATTATAATACGAAAATATCCGCAATAAATGTTTCAAAAGCCTTTTACTTATCTGAAAAGTTTTCCAATTCATCTGGCCGTTATTTCTTCTGCATTACATGTCACGCAAGGATTTCAAAAGGAAAAAAACCAAACTTATGCTTATCGGAGGGCTTCAACCTACCTGAAGTGCCTCCTTGCTTAAAGGATCTAACATACCTGGAAAAAAGATTGATTTTCGACATAGTTTTATGACTGAAACTATTCGACCAAGCAAAGTTATGGAAGCGATGAGTTACTTGGTCAATACGGAATTATACCAGAAGCATAATGTCTTTGTTTCTCAAAACTGGCTCGATGAATTTCGAGGTAATAATGAAGTTGCGTTTATTGCTGACAACAGAGATCTCCCAATTATGGAGGCACTTTTAAATGAGCAAATGGAAGTCAATCCTGCTCCACAGATCAGCTCTGATGAAGATAATTTAAATCCTGGAGGACAGGAAACTTTATTAGAAAACGATCCAGTAGAAAACCAACAAATAATAGTGATCGCTCCCGGCGAGGATCGTCGACCGGTAGACATGACAACTGATGAAGATGCTGAGGAATTATCTTTTCCCACCATTTCGTGTGGTCAGACAAGAAGAACGCTCGCAAGATGCACAGGCTCATTCCTTACGCAGACGAAATCGTAGGTTCGCAATTCGAGAACAGAATCGGAATACCGTGAATCATGCCATTCGAAGATAAAGCCCTACCCATAGAGAGTCTGAGCGCGAAACTGATGCTGCGCGCCATGCTTTAATGCGTTCTTAGGAAGAATATAGGTTATTGGCTCAGGAAAGATATTCAGGGAGCATGCCATAAAAAAAGAAGATCCGACTTATAGAGATCGGAACGCGAAGTGGATGCTGCGCGCCATGCTTTTATGCGCTCCTTCGAAGAATATCGAATAATGAATCAGGGAAGAAATACCAGGGAGCACGCAATTACAAGGGAAGATCCGTCTAATAGAGAGTCTGAGCGAGAAGTGCATGCTGCGCGCCATGCTTTTATGCGCTCCTTCGAAGAATATCGAATAATAGATCAGGAAAGAAATATCAGGCAGCACGGCATTAGAAGGGAAGATCCAACTTATAGAGAGTCTGAACGCGAAGAGGATGCTGCGCGTCACGCTCTGATGCGCTCTTTCGAGAACTATAGAATAATGGAACAGGAGGGAAATACCAGGGAGCAAACCATAAGAAGGCAAAGTCCTGGTTATAAAAATGACTACTGTCAGCGAGATGGAGAATACCATTGAACTGCAAGAAGTGATCATGCAAGGAGAAGCCAACAGCAAAGGATAAATTCATCGCAAAAAAGAATGACCCGACATCAAACCCGCATAATGGTAGAGCAGCTCAGGCAAATGAATGAGGTTCGAGTTATGAACTATAGAAGTAATTCACAAAATCGTGCAGCGGAGTCTCAAAGACAATCCCAGCGAAATATTGATGCGAGAGCTATATTGTATCCCGAAGAACAAATTGAACAAAGAGAGCTACAAGGACAAATTAGACGATCTGGAGCACGTAATATTAAATTTATTTAAATAATATAAAAATGGGTCCTAGTAAAATATGTACAAGTTGTCGAGGACAAACCATAGTCTTTCAGGTTAAAGCGCTTAACAAAAGGATTATAATACGAAAATATCCGCAATAAATGTTTCAAAAGCCTTTTACTTATCTGAAAAGTTTTCCAATTCATCTGACCGTTATTTCTTCTGCATTACATGTCACGCAAGGATTTCAAAAGGAAAAAAACCAAACTTATGCTTATCGGAGGGCTTCAACCTACCTGAAGTGCCTCCTTGCTTAAAGGATCTAACATACCTGGAAAAAAGATTGATTTTCGACATAGTTTTATGACTGAAACTATTCGACCAAGCAAAGTTATGGAAGCGATGAGTTACTTGGTCAATACGGAATTATACCAGAAGCATAATGTCTTTGTTTCTCAAAACTGGCTCGATGAATTTCGAGGTAATAATGAAGTTGCGTTTATTGCTGACAACAGAGATCTCCCAATTATGGAGGTACTTTTAAATGAGCAAATGGAAGTCAATCCTGCTCCACAGATCAGCTCTGATGAAGATAATTTAAATCCTGGAGGACAGGAAACTTTATTAGAAAACGATCCAGTAGAAAACCAACAAATAATAGCGATCGCTCCCGGCGAGGATCGTCGACCGGTAGACATGACAACTGATGAAGATGCTGAGGAATTATCTTTTCCCACCATTTCGTGTGGACAAATTTTTAAATGCAAAACAACGTACGGACGCAAAGTTAAGTCTCAAATTCGGTTTTACGGTGTGCAAAAGTTCCAAAAATTTTATATATGAATAAACGCTATGAACTTACACATATCAAAGACGCAATCTCAATTTGCTTAAGGTAAAAGTCTGGGAACTCACATGTTACCGCTTCAGATTTGATGGATGAAACCTTTGTGAACGGCTTAATACAGCATAATGATGATATCACCTTTTGAAAGGCTTACGATCCTCTCCAGCTCATTGGGAAGCTGAGAAGAAAAAGGTTTTGGCTATGATTCGGCCATTTGGATTACCCGCTTTTTTTATAAAGCTTTCGGCCGCTGAGACCAAGTGGAAAGAGCTTCTTGTAAATGTATGTCAAATTTTAGATAAAAGAACCATCACCGATGAAGAGGCGGGCAATCTTTCTAGTTCCGAAAAATCTAGATTGATTAGATCGGACCCAGTTACTTGCTCAAGGTATTTGGACTATAGATTACGTCAATTGATGAAATTATTTAAATCAAATTTTTTTCGAGAATTTAATTTGAGTCATTTTTATTTCAACAAAGGGGATCCCCACACTCATTCATTGCGACTAACTGAGATAATGTTGACTTGCAGGATATCATTAAATATCAGTTGCATAGGCACACCGTTACTTACAAAAGGAAATTCAACCGAGATGGAAAATGTCGCTTTAATATGCCATTTTCACCGAAACCTGAAACAAAAATTCTATATCCATTTTCCGATGACGAAAGAATTACAGATAGGCAAAAACCACATGGAGGAAAATGCAAGATCTTTTGGATGATAAACGAAACATTACCGATTCGATCAACTTTAAAAAAGTCGCAAATAGTATTACGTAGAAAATTTTCGGATATAATGCTAAATGCTTACAATGAAGACATAATAAAACTTCACCGAGCCAACATGGACATTCAATACATTTTATATGTGTACGGTTGTTGTAGCTATATCATAAACTACATCAACAAATCAATAGAGGAGTTTCAATATTGCTTAGAGAAGCTATACAAGAAATAACAGAAGGAGGACATCGCGATAGGTCTGTAAAGGAGAAACTCCTACACCTTGGAAATAAGTTCATTAATGGAACCGAAATATCAGCTCAGGAAGCTGTTTACAATATTTTAGGGCTACATTTGTAAGAAACCAGTAACGGAAGCAAGGTCATAAATACATTGCTTCCTGAGCAAAGTGTACGAATGGTCAAGTCCAAAAAGGAGTTGGAGCAACTGCCCTCAGACTCTACAGATATATATGGAGCAAGTATGTCTATCGGATTTTGTCGCACTCTACGATCGAAAAGTCCGCAAAACCAGAAATGAAGAAGCGGAATATGCGGAGCATGAAGGGGAAAATGAAGAGGAGAATATTGCTGCGGAAAACCTAATCATGCTGAATAATTCAGGTACTCTTAAGAAACGAAGTAAGCCGTATATTTTGAGGTGGAGACGGTTTAGTGAAAATTCTGCTTTTTTATCCTTGGCGAAATGAGCAATTGGATATCCTGGAAAAAAAATAATGAAGAAACGTATAATCTCAACAAAGTCTAGTTTAGTGCGATCTCTTAATAGTAAACAACGTCAATATTATGCCTATTTAATGTATAATATGAATCAAAAGAACATTTTTTATGAGTTTATAGGAGGCGGCGCAGGAGTTGGAAAGAGTCGATTAATTTCGACCATTAATCAGTCACTTATGTTAAGATTTAACACCTTGGCTGGAAGTAATCCAGATTCGGCAAAAGTTTTACTTTGCACTCCAACAGGTAAAGCGACATTTGGAATTAAAAGACATACATTGCATGCATTGTTTTCATTACCCGTGAACCAGTCTTCTGTTGGATTGAAGCCATTAAGCGCAGATACGTTGAATACTACATATTCCAAACTTATGTAAGTGACGTATACGCAAATACCCTAGCTACCAAACCCAACATACAACCTGTATATCCAGAGATACCCATTATTCCAATTGTCTATAACATAAGCCCAGAGCCTACTATTGCAGTTATTCAAATCAATCAGACATAAACATTTAACAATTGTCAATAACATAAGTCCAGAGCCTACTATTACAGTTATTCCAATCAATCCAACATAAACATTTAACCCCTCAGACATAAATCTTTCCCACGCCTTCGATCGGCGGCATCCGAATTATAAACACTTCACACGCCTTTATCGACGACGGCAGACATAAACAATATTCAGACCTTTAAACAAAGGGTCCAACCTGAGAACCCATTCGTCAGCATAAAAGCTTTGGCCAATCCAAATTAATTAAACAAAAGATGCAGCCTAGAAACCAACCCATCAGGCCACAGTTTTGACCAATCAAAATTATCTAATCAAAGTCCACTTTCGCTGCTCGCGCGCTGTCACCGGTAGAGGCCATAGTTATAAGAATAATGCATTTTGTAAAATCAGTTTAAGATTGGGGATCTAACTTAAAAGAACTTTACCAATAAAGACTCCGCTACATATTAAAATAAAAATCGCTTTTTTAAATATATTCCGAACCGAAAAACATAATTGGCGCAGCCGGTAGGATACAAGTAATATCCTCGCGAGTGACTACCTAAAAAGGAATTAAAAAATTACTTCGCGAAAATAAAACCTTATTTGTATCCGCAAAACGAACTTACTTAAAAAAAAAAATTTTAAAACAACATTAGTTAAATCACGAATGAGGATTTCTAGTGTCTAAACCAGTGAAAATAATCTAAATTATTTCGCCCAAATACAACAACTAAAAAAAAAACAAGAGAGAACGCTATAGTCGGGTGCCCCGACTATCAGATACCCGTTACTCAGGTAAAGGGAGTGCGAGGGAGATGGAGATAGAAACTTTGATCACGCATAACTTTTTAACGAATGATCCGATTTGAAAAATTTCTTCTACATTTCGATAGGTATTGATAAACACAATAAAACTGCATTTTTAATTTTCCGAAATATTTAAATTTTTAAAATCGTATATAAGCGATTGTGGGGGCGTGGCACGTTTTTGAAACAAACTTGCGCTGCGTAGAAACTCCTAGAATCTGCATGCAAAATGCCAATCTTCTAGCTTTTATAGTTTCCGAGATCTCAGCGTTCATACGGACAGACAGACGGACAGACAGACGGACAGACGGACAGACGGACATGGCTATATCGACTCGGCTAGTGACCCTGATCAAGAATATATATACTTTATAGGGTCGGAAACGCTTCCTTCTACCTGTTACATACTTTTGCACGAATACAATATACCCTTTTACTCTACGAGTAACGGGTATAAACATTAAATATGGATCTGCCATCAACATCAGCAGCAGCAGCAGGCGTAGCCGCAGCATCAAAAGCTGCACAAACCCTTTCAGATGTATCAATAAACCATTTCCTTCTGCAACTGAAGCAGATAAATAAATTTAATGGAGACCCACTCTATTTGGCTCTCTTCATAAAAGAAGTCGATGAATTATCCTACAGCATCAGAAGGCCAAAATCAAATTATACAAGCAGCCATCAGGAACCTCCTAGTTGGACAAGCCCGATAACTCTTGATTAGAAATGTACCACAGGACTGGAAGGAATTGAGAAGCCTACATATCGGCGAGTTCAACAGCGCAACGCCTCCACATCGAATGATAGCCGAATTACGGAGACTGACAGTACTAACTCTGATACTGAAATTGATCATGATACTGACATGGACGAAAATACCATTGATAACAGCTCAACAAATTAGCATTCCACCCATTACTTCGAACAACGGTTATTTACTTCTGAACACAGGGACTATAAAAATACCTCTAAATTATGAACACCATATGATTAAAATAAATCAAACTAAAATATTTGAAACATATTAAGATTTTATAAAATACGAAAACCAATTTAAACACGTACCGGACATTGCTTTAACATTGAAACATGAAATCAAGGGAATTACTTCGTCACAAAGACAAAAACGGGGATTAATCAACTTTGTAGGGATAGCTTACAAATATCTATTTGGAACATTAACTGAAGATGATAAAAAGGAGTTGCAAGATAAACTAGAAAACTTACAGGAAAAAATAATTGAAAACAAAGAATTTAATGACATAATTCAAATAATAAACGAGCAATCCAAACATATAAACAGACTCGTAAGAGATGAAGAAGATACTTTGCACATTTTTAGATACTCCCTAAATATATTTCTAGAATACATTGAGGATTTACAATTGAGTTTACAATTAACAAGAGTAGGAATATTTAATCCTAAAATATTAAAACATGAAGAGTTAGAGAACATAAACGAAGAAAAATTACTATCAATCAAGACACTTTTATTATAGCCCATATACCCACTTCATTTAAAGAAACACAAAAATATAGAATTATAAAATACCCAGATAATATAGGACGACAAATTGACATTAATGACAATTATGAATATTTTATAAACGACGAAAAAAAGGTATTTTACTTGGAAAATTCACCAAATTCATTAACAACTATATTAGACCAAAAATTTATAATCACGGATCAATGTATCTCTCAAATCCTTACTAATCAATTAGCAAAATGTCAACACACTTTTGTATCAGAAAATGAATCTGTAAAATACATTGAACCTATCATCATTATTACTTATAATTTAAGTGAAACACAAATTAAGCAAGATTGCGAAATGTTCAACATTAATGATTGGTGAGAAATGGATATTTAAGCCCAACACAAGAGACGTATATAGCGCGATTATTGGAACACCGCTATGGGATTTGTTTAAATTTTTTGAATTGACAGAGATAATGAGACAACGTGAAGACTGTGATTTTGCTGTGACATTGCTTTAATAAAGGAGAGAAGATACATTCCAGAGATTTGGAAACAATTCCAAGAGAGGCAATTCGACTATTTTATTCAAACGCAAAATTAAACGCATATATTATCCTAAGACTGGAGCAAATTGATACACAAGAGTTGATATTAACAGCAAAAGATACAGTAAAAGCATATTCGGATTCTACAGAATATAAATTTAAGATTTTGGAAAAAGTTAAGGCATATAAAACGTCGGATACTCAAGGTCTCTTATACTCATTAACCGTAAATACTTCTGCAAAGTAATAATAATAATAATGATAACAGTCAATATTGACACCAGTGATGGATTAGTAAATGGAGACAGTGGTGAGCTTAGGCAGATTGACCAAACACCAAGCGGATCGGTATCGACTCTTTGGATACAATTTATAGAGTCATCTATTGAATACTTAGCTCGAACAAAAAAACAAACAGATCACAACCGAATTGGACTCCTATAGATCGAATTTTAAGAACATTTCAATATGGTAATAGTAATTAAACTATGATAGAACGATTTCAGTTTCCAGTAGTACCTGTTGAAGCCATAACGATACACAAGAGTCTAGGAGCGACATTGCTATAGTGGTTGTGAATGTGGAAAATCGAATAAGCCGAGCTGAGCTTTCACAAGCAAATCTTCGACAATCCCGAAGAGAAAATTATAGTTTACTATCAAAACATTCAGGGATTACATTTGCGAATGGCTGATGTACAAACGGACAATTTTATGAGGTCATCGGACATCTTGTGCTTTGTCGAAAGTTGGACTCTTAACGAAGAGGATTGCGAAATTAATGGATTTAATAAAGTCGCTCAAATCAATGGTATAAACCAAGGAAACAGAAGGGCTCACAATGGAGTAATTGTTTTTGCAAAGCCACACATTTTCCAAAACATTGAAGTAATTCTTCACCGAACTATTGAAACGGAAAAAATTAATGCGGTGTGCCAAATTAGGACCTTCAAATCATATATGTATTATTATACAGAAATCCTTCATTTCCAGTGTCAAGGTTGAGGTTGCTCTTGTAGAGTGCATTGAGCAGGAGTTGGGCGTAAGAAATTTCATAGTCATGTTGGGTGACTTTAATATATGCCGCTCAACCAGTTAAGCCATAATGGAAAGGAAGCTAAATGAAGTAGACTTCACAACGCTTTTGGAACGAGTTTCAACAACGAAACAGAACACGAGCATAGACTGGGCATTTTCAAATTTTTCTTTACCAAGAGCTTTCGTGTATGAGACTCCTTATAATAATCACGACGGAATTTTTCTCACTTAGGCTAAATATATAAAATAAAATAAACCAATAAACCAAATATTATTACTTTACAAGTTATATAAAATAAAACTTAAAGTGTAGTGTAGAAATCTAGAACAAAGATTCGGAAACTTTTGAACGGCAATGGAATTATTTTTAATCGACAAACAAGTCAAAAAGGAAATACAAATTTGCAGTGCATAAGATGACGGGGATGGAATGTATATCTATTCCATTAGTCTACGTAAATTATGTAACTTTACCTATGTACATATTTAAAAGGTTGAGAAGCATATAATAATATATTTAATATTGGCGTATACATTTAGAACAAGGACATGGAACTTTGCGCAATATTAAAGTTAACTGTTAATCAAATTAATATTATTCTACCAGTTATATAAAATATAACTTTAAAATAGTAATATACGTACACTACCTTTAATATCATTAGAATGTTAGTAAGTTGTTAAGCCAGCTGTAAATAACAAAGGATTATATTTAATATTGGCATAGAAATCTGGAACAAGGTTTCGGAAACTTTTGGAGGACGAGCGTATTCTATTAAGAAGTGCATGACACTTTAAAAACTTTCACCAAATGAGGCGAAGCTTAAATACCCCTAATGCTTTAACCAATTCCCCCCAGCCATAATAATACCAGTATAGCAACCCAAAATATTTTTGCACATAGCCGTTTTAACAAAGTGGTTAAGAACAACGTGCGGCTAGCTCAGAGAGGTTGTGAGTTTGTTCCACCAAATGTATATTGAGTGACTGCCCGTGACCAAAGGATAACGCCAGAAATGATTAGGTTGGTGCTGGTTTATTGTTTCTCTAAAATATAGCCTTATTGCTATTATTCTGCTGCATTGCTCCTGGCTCGCTGCTGCGCTGCTCCTGGCGTGCTGCTGCGTCGCTCCTGGCTTACCGCTGCGTCGCTCCTGGCCTGCTACTGCGCTGCTTCGGCTTGCTGCTCCGGGTGACTGAGATCGGGACGGCTTCACCAAAAACCCTGGATGTTATGCGAGCTTCCCTACCGGGGCCGGGAAGGTGTATCGCCTAGCAGGTGAACCGAAGTTAGCTTCCGGAGTTCAGCCTCTACGTCGTCGGCAAGGTGTATCGCCTAGCAGGTAGAACAAAGTTCTCCCTTATCGCCTAGCCACCTTTATCGCCTGACACCGCGCAAGGACTCCCTAAGTTTGATTTTACCACGACCTAGCACCGTTGGATCTCAGCGTTGTAGCCTCAGCCTTGAAGACTTGTCGTCGTTCGGCGTCTCGACTTTGCGATCCTGATCCCTGCGCACTTCGGTTTTGATTTGTACTTATTCCGCGTTGACGCACTCGCTCTGATTCTCGCATTCGTACTGTCCCGAGCTGCGCTTGCGCCATCCTTTTTATAGGCGCTGTAGGTGCCGTTATTTCCCTCGGGTCAATAATATAAATTA
>JAECXW010000028.1:0-26513 GCA_018153365.1 Drosophila fuyamai | reverse complement strand
AGTTTCCCAAACTTTGTTTGATACGGAACTTTATTCCAAACTGGTGTTAAGCACTAAAGTGGGCGGTTGCATTGCTAAGGGGAAGTTTCGCTTAATTACCTCGTCTCCTACCTGAAAGAACGAGGTCTGGATCGGAGGTTATAGGAATGCTCATTCTTTTCATAGGGCTTTGTCTAAATGCTTTTGAGGACAAAACGTATTGTAGAGAATTGGTCTTGTGGTTTAGTCGTAAGGAACTTTCATTAAGCAAATTTATGTTTTTGAGTACTTTATAATCTTTTCCGTGACAAATCATATGATGCCCGAAGACCAAAGAATGGAGTGCTTAGCTATTGACTGGTGTATATGACGACGCAGAGAACAATTTATACTACTAAGATATCTATCCCATTCTCTCTGAACGGATCGGGTATAGCTCTCGGTGCAGCATTGATAGACCTATTAACTCTTTTGCGGCATTGGACTGCGGCGAATAGGTTCGGTGCATGTGCGTAATGCCATGCTTAGAAAGAAAAGAAACGCAAATTTGAGTAGTAAACTTCTTTACCTCTTTGAGAAACTTCATAGAACTTCGATAGATGATCAAGTACTATAAAGATTCCCATATTACCTCTTTCCTTCTTGGGAAGGACCAATAAAGTCTATATAGAGTCTTTAAAATACTCGTTCGCTAACCATTTGTTGTCCTATTGGTGGCTTAAGTTTCTGCGTGATATTTTTGATGTCCTACACATCTCACAGTTCTTGATATAATGGCGAACATCCACAACCATACGTGGCCAGTAAAACTTCCTTCTTCGAATATTTTCCAAACATATGGCTATACCGCATTGAGAGGAAGACGGCTGATCGTGAGCTGCCTTGATTACACCTTCTCTAAATTCATCAGAATCACAAGCTTCCAGGAATCTTCAGGAGGCTTGGACGAATTTTTTAGAGAAACCAATCCTGTGATAAAGAAAACCATCTATGATCTTGAAATAGCATCAGCTACTACATTTTCACTACCTCGACGATGTTCTATGCTAAAATTAAATGCTTGAAGTTTGAGTGCCCACCGAGCAAGTTTTCCTTGAAGGTCTTGCTGCGTCATGAGCCATCGGAGGCTTGCATGATCAGTCAAAACAGTAAATTGATGACCCTCAATATTCTTTGGGAACCTTTTAATAGCTAAAACTACTGCTAAGCATTCAAGTTCCGTGGTAGAGTAATTCTTTTGAGATTAATTAAGTTTCTTAGACATATATGCAATAGGGCGTTCTATTCCGTTTTTATTACATTGAGCTAGAAGCGCTCCTCCACCACAACAACCCAGTTAGGGGGAAGGTTCGTTCAAAATATTGGTTAGTAGCCGTTGATACCAACCGGTCATCCCGAGGAATCTCTTAATTTGACGTTTGGTTTAGGAACAGGAAAGTTGGACACGGCTGTTACTTTATTGGGATTCACTTGCAAGGTTTCCTCTCCAACAATGTATCCTAAGTACTCGACCTTTTAAACAAAACTGACTTTTAGCGATATTAATAGTAAGACCTGCATTACGAAGTTGCGTAGCGACTTCGGCCAGATGAAAAGATGCTTTTCGAAACTTGAAGACATGACTAATAAGGTCATCTAAATATACCATCACGTGTGATTTCTTTCTATAAGGTATTACTTTATCCATAAGTCTACAGAGAGTTTGCGGGGCATTAGTTAGTCCGAAAGGCATTCGTTTAAATTGATATAAAGAACGGTTGGGTATAGCTATTGCGGTTTTTGGTTTCGATTCTTCGCCCAGACATATTTTGCCAAAAATGCATCTTTTATAAATCAATTTTCGATATGCAGTGTACTGGAGGTAAGCGACTAAGTAAACCTTCAATAAGAGAAGAAGGATAAGCATCCTTTACTGTGACAGAGTTAAGCTTTCTAGAATCTAAGCAAATTCGCACTTTACCTGGTTTTAAAGACAAGGACTGCCGGAGAAGACCATGAAAACGTGGGCGCTTCTTCTGGTACTCCAAGACTAATCATGCGGTCTACTTCTTGGCATAACTGAAGCTCTTGGCTGGAGATAGGTTTTAACATCTTTGCTTAATTGCGTTCTTTTCACCGGTGTCAATATGATGTTCAATTAGGGTTTTTTCCTAAATCTTTTCGTCAGACGATTAAAAAAGAATTCGATAACAGCTGTAATCGATTTCAATCGGTTGCATTAAACTAAATTTACTTAAGCCTAGTATCCTGATCGACGAAAACCGTACGCCAGTCATGAGAGAAAGCGAATGGCAAACAGCTGGCGCTCACTTTTCGTGAATCTTTTTTGACTTAGGTCTCCAGTTCGACGAAAAAAATACCCAGAAAAGGTTGCATCGCGTTGCCAACCAATTCGAAATAACTTTGGGTGAACCTAGCAAAAAGAATAAAAAAATTGAATCTTTTGGCGTGCGCTTCTCATCGAATATTTCAAAAAAATAGAGGAAAAAATCGGAAAACCCGGAAAAGTCGGTTGCTGGAGTTCAGTAGTGAGGAAAAAATAGCATTGATACGATGCGTGGAGTCGCCCTTGGAATTGTGGGACCTTTTCCAAATAAAAAGCATTTTAATGCAAAATTCATAAAAAGATCTTGGGAGGAAATAGCCTGGGAAATGGCCAAAGATGGTAAGGTATAATTGTACATTATTAAATATTTGTTAACGTGGACATATACAATATTTATGTTTAGATAATAGTTGCAAGCTGGCGTGGAAATCTCTTCGGGACAGCTACCAGTACCACAAGGGCAAGCAAGCGAGAAAATTGGAGACCCACTGAAGAAGCCAACATGTGCTGCAGAGTGGATTCCGCCCCCTAAGTGGGCTTCCTGCCGGACATATCCACGCAGAGAGCCCGTAGGTTCTGGCCAAAATTTTTTACGTTATACCTAATATAATATATTTTTAACAGAACAGCCCAATCTGGGTTTTCAGAAGGGCGACAGAGCCCAAGCAATGGACCACTCCATTGAGGAACTCCAAGACCCTATCGAGGTTGTAGCTTTTTGGAAGCAGAGGCGGAGCTGGAGGTCAGGCTGTCTGAGGTCAAAGAAACTGTATTCCTAGTAAGTTTGCCCAATTTCTATTAAATAATATAATTTCTTATAAAAATATTCCTATACTTTCAAAGGGTGGAGGAAGAAGGACCGCCAAGAAGCGAAAGGTGGAGGAAACACCAGCAGCCAAAATGTGCGACATGCTGGGCACCTTTCTGGAGCAACAACAAAGGCTTCCCTTCCCGCTCCTCAAGGCCGGTATATACCTACTGGGTCGATTCTAAGCACGTTTCCTCCGGAACGTGCTGCCGAAATCGAATGACCCGGCTTCTGTGGGATGAGAAGGACGCGAGTCAATAATTCAATAAAAGAAAAAAACGTAACAGTGCAAAATATCTTTTATTGTTTTTTAATTTCTTTGCGCACCGGCAGACTCGTCTTGCCAAGGTACTTGAGAATATCCAGCATTTCCTGCTAAATATTCTTTGGGTTGTTTCGAACCTCCTTACTGAAGTCTTGAAAGGCGACCTCTCGTCGGCAGGGGTCACAAGTCGGTCAGGACGGTGCTTTTTTATCTCCCTGCATCGAGTAAGTTGCTGGATCTCCCGCATCAAAAAATTATGCAAAGGCACAACAGGCTACAATGATTTTTGATCTTTACATCGGATAGCAACAAAGTTCGTTGTACAGCCATCCACCTGGCATGAGAATCCCAAATTCCCGTTCTCAATGCAACGACGAGCCCGACTTAGCCTGTAGTTAAAAATCCGCTCCTCCCTATGCAGATCCTTCCACTATACGGCTTCATGATGCGCTTATGAAGGAATGCATCATCACCAACAATGTAATAAGGGGTTCGATGGCCGTTTATAACATTGTCCTCCGGAAAAGGGCAGCTGGTCTAAGAAGCCAAGATCTGTGGGAGAACGCATTCATGTCTCCTTCTACCAAAAGCCCCATCAATGTAGGTGAAGCGATAGTGAGTGTTGCAGATTGCCATAAGCACAATCCGAAGGAAAGCCTTACATTGTAAACGATTTTGTTATTAACCTTATAATTGTAAAAAAGGCTTCCCGCTATTTGGCGGGCCTTTTATCGCCACATGCTTTCCTCGAGTGCTCAATACAATTAGAAAGGTTCCATGCGTCTTTAACCCACATCAGCATATTCCCCGTCGTCCACTTGGGGAATTCAACCGAAAGCAGTCCAAATGGCAATAGACACCTAGGGAGAATCACTCCAAAATGTTGCTTACTGATCCGATAAGTTGATCAAATGTGGCGTTGCAGGTCTTGAGAGGCAAGAAATTTAAATAAAAAGATACAAAATATAAATATATTGTTATCTAAGACTAAATATTTTCAAATTTAATTACTCTAAGACGATGGCCAACTTGGCTTTTATTAGCCTGCGCATCTGGGGGAGTGTTCCGTTTCAGTGTAAGGTACTGCTCCCACCATTCCAAAAAGAGTGTTAAAACTCTTCTGAGGCATGTGGGAGTTTTCAGAAGCATTTAGGGAGTCTGCAACAAGGGAAAGGAAGCATATCGACCTTTGGGGGCCCTTTCCTGCAGATATGGGCTCACCCAATATTTCGACCGCTGTCTTTTGTCCTCTTCCTCTAATATTTCGGTCTACACCGATAGTTAACGTCCTCGTTCATGGTAGGGGATAATTTTAAGGTTTCGTGAGGGCTCTGGGTGTTTTATTCAACTCACGGGTGGGTTTGTCTAATTCTGGGTTATATGTTGTCCAGCCAGGTTGAGGGTTAGCTAAATTAGAAGATGGAAGATGAATAGTACCTACTACTGATGCTGAGTTTGAAACAGGATATCCATCAGTCAGAATCGATGGACATGCTCTTACGAGTTTTCCGCCGGTGGATTACATTTCAAACAACTAGGCTTATAGGAGTGTTAGGACGACTACAACATTAGCTAAATATGCGTCTGACTTTGAGGCAATCATGATATCTGTGTCCGGTTCCCTCAAAATTTCCAACATTTATAACGCTCAGCATTGCACAACGGCGCCGCTACTTCTATGTCGTTCAGGTTTTGATAATTCTCTTCTTCCCAGACTCTTCAACCTGCACTAGCTCGATCTACCTGCCCATGCTATCAAAGAAATCGTTCGTGCTTGTGGCACTCTGCTCTTAAGGAGGCAATGTTTGGGGTCAAAACATGTAATAATTCTAGTCGTAATTCAGGGTTTGGGGTTCTTTCTAACATTGGTAACTAGTTCACAATCGAAACATGAGGCTCACACCAACGCATCTGCAATCGTTAGAATAGCATCTAGAAAGTCAGCAAAATTTTATCAGCTTTTCTGCTTCCTATGTCGAAGAGAGTCTTTAATCCCTTCGTCAGTGCGCTGGTCTCTATACCGTCTACGGAGACTTGTACGCAATTCGGTTCCCCGAAGTTCTCTGAAACCACCAAGTAAATTGTAGAGCTGGTCGGGAAAATACTACGTTGGCAAGTTCGGTATAGCAAATTCCAGTTCGCGTTTAGGCATTGTATTGTCAAACTATTTATCCTATAGATAAAGTCTTCAACAGGTATGTCATTGTCCATGTCAGTAAATTTCAAATGCCATTTGAAGGTGAAGGAGAGGGAGTCAGTGATTAACTGCTGTACTCGGTTTCGGAAATGTTGGACGTTCAGTTCATCTATGTGTGTGTGTTTTGGCTTCTCAAGCCAGAGTGAGCTCCCTGATTTGTTGGGTTACTGATTGGAATTCGCTCTTGTGTTTGGTCTAGTTCGGTTGACGGTACCAGTAGCTTGATTGGCAGAAGCACCTCGAACTTCCCTACTATCATAGTGGACCTATTGGTTGAGCAGCGGGGAAAGTTATCGAGTTGTACCAGGGTACAAGCACTTCGGCAAAGCGGACAAGTTTCATTAGTTCTAACCAAAGTTCCACGCATACAAGTCCACTATCTATAACCATAGTATCATTGCAAATAATACAAAGCGAAGGTTCATCTTCACTGGCGGTGACTACAACCTCTTCTGGATTAGGCTGAATTACCATGTTGTAGTATTATAATAATTTATGAAATATAGTAAAAAAAGCAAAAGCTCTGATTTAAGATTGGGACTACCTTTTAGTAAGGGTGCATCGAATAAAGTAATATACAATTAGGTTTCCTGTTGGGCAAAAGTCTTTTAATAATTTACATACCTCAAAGAAGCTCCCTCTCATCAACCATGATGAACTTCAATTATAAGTTAATGAGGGCAGAAGCAAAAGTGGTAAAGGGTTATAATCATTATATTAACACTGCCTTCTTGCTCAACACATTCATTTGAAATTTATGACTTTTATTCAAAACCGGTGGTCATCAACAATATATTTATGGAACTGCATTTTGTCCTGGGACAGCATAAGCTAGCTCCCGTTCCCCAGGGCGGGTACCCCAATATCCTACCAGATTCCCCAACATAAACATCATGACGCGAGTCTCACACATCACAAAAATATCGGTCTTCACTAACAAACAAAACAAACAAAAGTAAACAATGCAATTAATGAAGTGACGGGAAATATCTGATGTTTTGTGGCTATTGGTGACCTAGCCAAGCACGCCCACCCAACCAAGGACGCCCGGATAATAATCTGCTGGTCGAAGTCACTCCTCGCGACTAGGACAGCTCCATCTCCCCATAACGACAACTCACTCGCACTTTTTTCGGTCTTCATATAAATTTTAATTATCACCGTAAGTACCTGGGCTATACATTAATAGCTCTTCTAGTAATTAATTCATCTTTTCTTAGCCTTTACGACCAAACTTGGCCACCGTCTTCGGTTTACGCGGTCAAAGCGAAGATTACCTTCCCTTAGCAAGGTAGCCTTTGCGCCGCGGAAAAATATGTTCCACCAGTCACGTATTGGAAAAACTCATGAGAAGGAGGCGCTACGAAAAGGGCACACTGTATATGTGTTGGGTCACCTAATCCTAACAGGAACTCATAGGAAAGAGGGACAGGCCAAATGGTAAGTAGTAGCGCTGTAAACAATCCGCCGAAAGCTAATAATCGCGACCGCCCCATATACAGGCAACAACGAGGACAAATTAAGGCTCGGTCTAAGTCCGGATAAATTTACATATCAACAGGGTAAGTATAAATTTGTAGTGCACATATATTTAAACATTCATTATTTTCAGCCATACAAATGGGCCCAGGCTAAATATGCCCCAGCCAGAAGCGTACTACAACAGGGGCCAGCAGCAATAAAGGGGCCTGGAACACCACGAGGAACGGTGGCGGTCCAAGAACCATTTTTACGTAGCCCTGCCTCCCCTTCTTCCACCCCCCCCCCCCCCCCCCTGCGTGGTATGGGAGTCGCGTGCGTAGTCGCGACGTTGTGTTGCTCGAGTTCTACGTGCCCGGAACGGACTCACCGAGGAAACATTGAATATCTTTTTTGTAGTTAAGTTATTTATGTAACTGCCTGCGGCGGTGTTGGTTGGAGGCTGTATGGCCGCGTTTTCTACTGCCTGCTGCTTTTATTGCTACTACTGCTACCTGCTCTTACTGTTGGCTGGGGTACCACCACGAGGGATGCTACCCTTCCTCCCAGGAAATTGATAGAGCAGAAGAAAAATAAAAGAAAACTGCCGGGGCCCTATGTACCAGAGACTCCCGGTGGACCCTAAAATAGACAAATAATTTTCCCCTTAATTTCCAAACATCCTTGCTGTTTTCCACACACTTACTTTTTTTCTTGTATTTAAATAAACAAAAGGTACCCAAAGCTGCGTCTATTTTACTTCAGTCTTCAGCAGCAACTAAACCCTATCCCTGACCTACCTTTTTTTTTTTTCCCCCCCCCCCCCCCCCCCCCCCCCCCCCCCCCCCCCCCCCCCCCCCCCCCCCCCCCCCCCCCCCCCCCCCCCCCCCCCCCCCCCCCCCCCCCCCCCCCCCCCCCCCCCCCCCCCCCCCCACTGCAACGTCATGCTCATCACCATATTTCCTTTTCCTCTTCCAAATGGGTCATTGGACGAATCCAAGGCCATCAACCCATAGAGCCAGACCGGGCTGGTTTAAATGGCTAGATAGCCAAGGCATGGGCAGAGGGCTCCAGCAGTAGGGGTTGCCACTCACCAAACTTTATCGATACTAACAACAGATACCTCCTTATTCTTTCCCTTTAGCCGATTCCGACTTGAAATGCAACAAATAAAATGATTTCCCTTGATGGAATTTACAATCCCATGGCTGCAGATCCAACATCGAGATCAATTTTATTACTATGTCATCAATAGAATTTGATCTTTGTAATTTACTTGGCAAGAAGTATATTACTGATAAGCAATCTATATTTCTCTCTTAAAAATCATTTGAGTTTCAAATGTTTTAATAACAAATCATAGTCATTGTACCAAGAAACAACGAAATCGACAAAAAATTCTCGTACAAGATTAAGAACAAGCAAGAGAACGCCATAGTCGGGTGCCCCGACTATCAGATACCATTACTCAGGTAAAAGAGTGCGAGGGAATGGAGATAGAAGAAACTTTGTGATCACGCATAACTTTTGAAACGAATGGTCCGATTTGAAAAATTTCTTCTACATTTCGATAGATGATGATGAACACAATAAAACTGCATTTTACTTTTCCGAAATATTTAAATTTTTTTAAAAAAATCGTATATAAGCGATTGTGGGCGTTAAAAGAGGGCGTGGCACCTTTTGAAACAAACTTGCGCTGCGCGTAGGAACTCCTAAAATCTGCATGCAAAATGCCAATCTTCTAGCTTTTATAGTTTCCGAGATCTCAGCGTTCATACGGACGAACAGACGGACAGACACGGACAGACGACAGACGGACATGGCTAGATCGACTCGACTAGTGATCCTGAACAAGAATATATATACGTCTCTGTTATAAAATTCGTTTGGGACCCAAGTCAAGAAGTGCTCGGGCCCAAATATGTCCTGCTAGTTCTTACACTTACGATCGACGTGGCTAAAATCACTCTGTCCAATGATGTCGCATACATAACATGTGACGTGGAAGGCTGATCTTGATTTAAAGAGGAGAAAGAATCTACTTGGGGTGGTGGCAACTAAACTATTTTCGGACACTGTATATCTATGCAGTAAAACGTGATGCGAGCGGCCACAAACTCGACATTTATTAAATTTGCATTTGAAACAGTGCTTGACCCTTTCGCATACAATTGATGCATAGGAAGCAGATTTTACAAAGTCAAACCTTTGCATTACCAAAGGCGACTGAAACGGACCACAGTTCGCTGGATCATGGTCTCCTGCATTACCAATAGCTAGCTTTGCTGGGAGGTTTGCTGTTGGACGAAGAACAAGGAAAATGAGCTGCGATTATGTGGCTTACTCATTCTGACTTTATCTTGCTTTGGTTTCGTCGATTCTTCAACCAGATAAATGCAAGTATCGGATTTAACATTTTTCAAAAATCGGACCGAAAGCGGTAACCTTTCATAATCTACTTGTTCTTCCCTTTTTTGTTTGGTCACTGGGTCTGCTCTGTTCAAAGCAAGATAGATCAACATTACATTTAAGAATCTTGGTGTCGTCTCCTATCGATAACAAGGAACCGTATATAGATGTGCGGTTGTCGATAATGTTAGTAAAGCAGAAGCTGACTGTTGCGTTATTTTCGGAAGACTAAACAATGTTGAAATATTATTCATAAAAATTCAAACATTCGTTATCGCCACACTTTTTTCAGGCTTAGTCATAGCCTTTTTCATAGTGCTCTCAGTGACTTGGTAGGCCTTAATAGTTCCCAAAACTTCACCAGAAGACAAAAATTAAGTGATGGAATTTTTCTGTGAGAAATGCTGTCGTCTTGATGAACAAGAGTTTCGAAAAGGCTAATGAAATTCTTAAGCTCCAGATATTTGCCGCTGAATTTCAGCAATGCCAAATTCAGGGAAGTCAGGCTCGAGTTGGGGCTTTACCGAAGCTGATCCAATTATTTTGGTTTCGCTTGCAAATGTTCAAGGCTGAGATAAACGACATTATTTTTTGCCTTGATTATTATAGAAGCTCTTCCAACTCTTCTCCGAACTCATCGTTAAGCCAAATTAAATCTTCGATCTGTTCTTGTATTTGAGTTGCCTTAATAATGAAGCATTTAAAATTTCTAGCCAAACAAGTTAGTTCTACTTCTTGGATGGAATCTAGCCACAGCTTCTATTCAATCATTTAATCGGCAGATCCTCATCACTGGTTTTTTGAAGCTTATTTTTTAAGATCCCAAAGAATTGCAAGAGAGATTTTGGCTTATGGACTCATTTTAATTTATTTTTTATTTGTATATATAAACCCACGAAAATAAATAAATATATATATATAAATAAATTATTTATCCAAGAATAATAATTAATAAAATAAATAAGTTTTAAAAGATGATAATTGTTCAATTAGAACGACGACAAATTGTTAAATAAATTTTCGAAACAAAATACTAAAGTAAATAACAATTTAATTTAATTATTAAATTTGTTCGAAAAATATTACAATTATTATCCACATGCGAAAACGACGAAAAAAAAATATTAAATTGAATGTCACTTTACGATGTATCAAATTGTGAAAGTGGTTGCAAATGACGGCAAAAATCAGTATATACTGTCCGAATGCAGGGTATGGCCATCACTTTGATCTTCAATGCGCCAAACCAAAATGTAACAACAATTACAACGATGCTAACGGCAGACAAGCGAAGCGAAATGGAAAACGAAAAGTTAACCACTGATGCTATGCTTGTATATGAGGACTTATGTGTTGGTTATATATAGCGGCTGGAATAATTTTTACCAACTATTAATTTTCGAGTTTCAATAAATAAATTGGGAGCACGACAGTGATTGCAATAATATAACACAATTATGTAAATGTTGCGTCCAACGGAAGTTCAAATAGATTGCAATATGTATGTGTATATGTATGTTATTATATAATAAATTTTAATATAATTTTTTATTTTTATTTGTTATAAATAATTGCATGCACAACTAGCTCTACTATATCGATACGTCTGTACCCAGAATTGAAAGCGAGGTGCAATTTTTTAGCACAAGACAATACAATTAAATTGTTTTTCTTATAAACTCAAACTTTCAATTTTTTGCACAAATACCTCAGGTTCTGCTTTAGGGTCTTTCAATCCAGCTGCACCACTTTCCTTTACACATTGAGCAGTCGCAGGGCATCCCTCTGGTATTGGCAGTTCTTTGTGGCGAACAAGATTGTTCGCGACCGGCACGATATTTTAAGCGGGGGCTGCCGTATTTTTTTGTCCACACCGACATGCCGCGGGCAACAAAACGCTATGTATATATAATTGAATTAGCACTAAGCTCCACTTGCCTTTGCACTTTATTTTTGGTTTACGTGTCACACTGTCACTAGTTTCCAAATTAATAATTAAAAGGTGATAGCTTTAGTAACGTCCACAAAAGGGCTCATATGAAAAATTAGAGGTTTCTTAATTATAAATTTCCGAAAAAACTGGGCGAGGTGGCTAAAATTATTAATTTCGAAGAACGAAAACGAAAGAGAAAGGTGAATAGGCAGCTCCAAATCAATTTCAACGAATGCCTATATATATTTTTCGACAGAATTACTTAGGGCCTAAACCTTAACGAAGGTTGAAGAAGACAGGGCGACTTCGCCGGGAGCGAGAGAGAAACTTTATTTATTGCTCCACCTTGTCGCCCTAAACCAACATACACTAAAACTTCAGAGTTTTGTACCTTAACAATATACATATTTCAAATTTCAATTTTAGGCGAACAGTATTTAAGTATATGTCCCTTATATTGAAAATAAACAAAGAAGAACAAAAATTTATTCATAGTATTTAAATAAAATTGTAATATTTTAGTATTTGAAGAGTTTGGCTTCTGCATTACATAAAGCCTGTTCGAGGTGACGTCCAATTTTAAAAGAAAAAAAATTAAATAAAACAAACGACGAATGATTTTGAAGTAGAATCAAATCGCTCCTATATATTTTAATCCCTCAAAATTTAGCTACACCCCTACAAGGGACTACTGAGTCTGCAAAACCAGCTCAAGGATTGTTTCTGCAGAAACAATGTCTGCTCCACCAAACTTTCTTTCAGTGGTTTCACACAAAAAAACCGGAATTTTCGTTTCTCGGCATCCCCTGATCAAACATCTTCTAAGTGTATTGTCTTATATACAAAGACAAAACTAGAAGCCGATTGTAATAGTGTAAAGGTGGAAAAGTTTAAGTTTACTTGCACGTAAATACATTTAATCTTTCAAGATAACTGTATGCTTAATATATGCTTAATCGACTTTTGGCTGGATTATAAATTATAATTATAAATTATCATTATAAATTGTATTCTGATAGCCTTTTTCCTTTACATCTCATATTATCATGTTCACAAAACATGGTTAAACCGGAGATCAATATATAGGTAAGACCGTCCCCTCTAGACGGGGCGGTGGAGTCTTAATTGAAGGGAATTATGGCTGCTAAATCAAAAGAGCTACTTTTAAAGGGTGAATGCCATTGGGCTATTTTGAAAACCAGCAAAGCTACTCCTTCTGGTAACTCTTTATATATACTTTCTGATTATTTAAATCTGCATTTCCTTATTAAGTCTCTACAATATGCACTATTTGATAGGAGAGAGTGATCGAATGTCTCTATTCCTACGCACAACATATTTTAATAAGTATGATTTATCAAGTAAGCCATGTTTTTTAAAATTCCTGCGTGATTTGTATTTTATATCAAATCCTAAAGGAATTGTGTTTCTGTCCAGGTACTTCCCCTCAACACCTGAAGATCCATATCATTCAGGAGTAAATCTAAGTTATCCAAACTATTTTAAAGCATATTAAAAATTATTATTTCATTTGCAGCATCTTTTTGCAGATCAATTATTATTTTCCGTATAAACACGAATGTAGTAAACATAGATCACAAACACTTACGCTTTATGGCTTACTACATTTTGTGATAAAGGAGCTTCAATGTTTTAAAACAGTCTTCCCTCAATTATGTTATATTCTCAGTCAGATAATGTCAAATTATTACCTGCGAGGTATAAGGACATTTCTGCCATTTAAACGCTGATTTAGCAATTTGCTTAATTTAAAACAAATTTTATCTTACCTTCTTATTCTGGTATACTGTTAATTAATTTGCCCTCCCTACCCAACCGAAGAACTGATGCTTGGTTCAAACTCTTTACTTATTACATGATTCATGAGTAGGATTGAATGTCAACTTGGTAAGTCGGCTAAACTTTTCTGTTCCACTAGATTAAGAAATATTATATTTCCACCTGTTAAATCCTTGCTTATAGATCTAACTATGTTTTATGAGCCTTTTGAATTATTATGTTTTGGACTATAATAGACTTTTTAAATAATCTGAAATCTGACTTTTTAAAATAATTAATACTTACTTCATTAAAGGCCGTTTGATCTTACTTTACCTTGAGTTTTACCTATACTTTCATATCTCTTTCATAGTTTTGTTATATATTACCCTTGCTAAAATTTTTCAGTATATCGGCCCTTGTTTTTCTTGAATGGCTTTTACATTGACTTCTGAAGTCTTATTTCAAGTAGAAGGCGATTAAGGCTAATTACTTAGTTACTCGTGAGTCTTTTGTTGGCGCTCTAAGTCGAACCTTCATTTATCTTGCCTTGTAGTCACAATTGTATGTTTATTTCGGCGATGCGTCCAGGTCCTTCTTGATATTCAAACATGCAAACGAGTTGCCCAGTTGAAAGTGGCTCAATCACACCACTCTTGTGTCGACGCGGTCCTCATCACCAATATGGGTGAAATATCCTGAGTGCTGGCCAACGTGACGTTCGCCGAAACTTTCATCACATCCGCACTAGACCGATTGGCCGATGCCACTCTTTGCCGACATCCAATATTTCACAAGAGCTAGCGGACTGTCGAATAAAACTTTCGCTGTACACATTTCGTTCTTCCGATGCCATGTAGCGCTTCTAATAGTATTCAGTTGGGGGCGGTGCCGGAGGTTCCACAGATTTTCAGAGATTTTTTGGGAATCTTGAAGATAAAAGTTGCAGTGAGCTTTATCCGGGCCTGGAAACTATGTCGAAATTAGGAATACTCAGAGGCTGCTGGATAATCTTAACCCTGTTTATTGAGTCTCAGTTGTTTGCAAACAACAACAACTGAGCAGCAGTCAAAACAGTATTACTTATAACTTAGGAAGTTTTAAAATAAAGACACAAACAATAACAATATCAAAAATATGTATAGTTTCGCCGTTGGAGTTTCTGCCGCTCATTTTGTTGCTGCTGGTGATTGGGGAATGGTTCAAGGAACTAAATTCCCAAAAGAGAATGTGCTAAAAGTTGAAGTTGATCTGTGGCGTCTTTTGGTAATTGTGTTTTGGCCCATCCTGCAGCGTTTTGCATTAGTGTAAAAATCAGTAGATTGTGAGCATAATAACTAAAATAAAGTTGCACGTACTAACAAATATAATTCCGTCAGATGCATAAATGTTTCGGTATATGTGAATCCTTTGGATCATTAAAATAGCAAACAAAATATTGAATTGTAAAAGTGTTAATTCAGAAAATGCCAATAAAACCTGTACCGCGTTGCCAAACTAATTTTTTACGCCACGGATTTATAAAAATATAGGCAATAAATGGTACTTCTTTTCAGCACTCAAGCTCCTACCTCCATGAGTTCGGCATATTACTCGTTATATTTATTATTTATTATTAAACAAAAACATAAATATTAACAATACCAATGTAAAAAAATTAATAATATAAGCGCAATGGCAACCAAGTGTGGATATCGAAGACCTCAAGCACAAACAAAGTATTTGCCATGAAAAGCATAAACCAGACGTCACCGCAACTTAAAGAAAGTTAATCTGGTTGAGCGGCTAGAGTGTCGTTTGAACTAACCTACCTACACTTACATTAAAAATGGTTCAATAAGTCAAAATAGAATTAGAGTAGAGTGCAAGATGTTTTCCTCGAAGATTTGCAAGAGAGTGTGGTTTTAACAAAATCATTACTGATTTCAATTTTAAACAAAGAGAGAACGCTATAGTCAGGTGCCCGACTATCAGATACCGTTACTCAGGTAAAGGGAGTGCGAGGGAGATGGAGATAGAAACTTTGATCACGCATAACTTCTTAACGAATAGTCCGATTTGAAAAATTTCTTCTACATTTCGATAGGTATTGATAAACACAATAAAACTGCATTTTACTTTTCGAAATATTGTAAATTTTTAAAATCGTATAAAAGCGATTGTGGGCGTTAAAGAGGCGTGGCACCTTTGAAAACAAACTTGCGCTTCGTGGGAACTCCTAGAATCTGCATGCAAAATGCCAATCTTCTAGCTAGTTATAGTTTCCGATCTCAGCGTTCATACGGACAGACAGACAGACGGACAGGCGGGCAGACGGACATGGCTATATCGACTCATTTGATGACCCTGATCGAATATATATACTTTATAAATTCAGAGCACTTCCTTCTACCTGTTACATACTTTTTGCACGAATACAATATGCCCTTTTACTCTACGAGTAACGGGTATAAAGGAAGCTCAAAAAAATACTCTGTCGAATTATCGGCTGAATGCCCCACCTGGCGTCAGCTCTTCCCACATTTGGAAAACACTCCAAGTTGAAAGATTGTATACATACTCCTTTTTAAGCTCTCGGCGGTACACGATGCTTGGAGAAATTAACTCATTTAATTTCGTGCTTGCCTGGAAACGCTTTAAAAGCGAATTGGCTTGGTCCAGCAGGATTTTAAAAAGCTTTGGTGATACGATGAGTTCGCTCAGAGACTCAAAATTGTTTTTACTATTTACGAAAAGGAAAAGGCTATCTGTCTTCCTATTTTTTAATCCTCGAATCATCCGGATAAAAAGCGGTGAGGAACCAGCAGGTAGAAACTGCCTGAAAATATTCAATTGCCATATCCACTTATCGGTTCAGATACGTACACTATAATCTGTTGACCAGATAAAGCAGGGGGCCAGAGCTTCCCATCTATCAAAAAATAGTTTTTGGCTGGGTCTGGAGAGATGTGCCTCTGAAAAATAAAAAAAAAGGCTGATAAAAATGGTACATCTGAGCTGCCAGGAGGCTGTGCTGGAGTCAATTGACACAACCCTGCGAGATATCTTTTAGTCCGTGGTTGCCTTCGTCGTCCATTCTCAACGAAATCATTCTATTAAAATTAAAATGGCAATTATAAAACTAAAATAGTGGTAGTGTAATAAAGATAAAATATTGCAGATAAAAATAGAAATAAAAATAAAACAAGTCCATAATTACTTTTAAAAAGTGATCGCGCAAGTGCACTGAGCGACGAACCAAATAAACCGGTTACTTCTCGTATATCTTTACGCGCGATAGTGAAGTCCAAAAACGTGTACAAAAGGTAAACTCGGCTCTATTGACCAGTCGTTACCCAAAAAGAGGGTCTTTGTTCAACCTCTATACTCACTCTAACTCCTACTTCACAGCGAAAATTCTGCAATCATCAAAAGAAACAGGCAACAACTGCTCGCAACTCAGGCAAATACAACAACAACTACAGCAACGGCTCTGATTGCGGAATCGTCTGCGATGTCATCGAATGCAGCGCCAAATACAACGTCAACAAAAAATATGACAACAAAACAAAAACAAAACTTTATTCAACATACCGGCATCGATCAAGCATCCAAATTAAGTGAAAGCTGATCCTGCAGAACACCGTGGTAGCAAAGAAGCCAGCCAAACCGTGACCAAAGAGAACGGAATTATCCCGGGAGGTCAGCAACAACAGATTAGCTCTCCCTGGCCAAACTTAGCCAGAACTGGGGTACCAAGAGACCTAACCCAAAAAAAAAAAAACCCAACCAATTTACATTAGGGAGAGGTGCTCAAACGCCACTTGACAACAAAATGGTTATACTCATAAAGGGAATATTCACCAAACCAAACTTTAGATTTAGATTTGGTCTACTACTATAGGGGCTGTGTGGGTCTACAAGGGAGTTGAAAAGCCGCTGGCACGCCAAAATATACTCATATTTGGTCAGCTAACTACCTGTAGAGAAAGGATTCTGGCTCCGCCCCATGCCTTTCGCTCAGAAACGGAAAATCCACTCCAGTCTAATCTATGTGGAAACGTTTAGCAAGTCCCAGGTCAGTCACAAAGCGCATTACTTCTAGCTATGATGGTTACTATGCAACAAGGTATGATGAAATTTATGTCCTTCATGAAAATGACCACATGCAAAACACTGGGTGCAAAACCAAAACATGGTGTTACAGTTGCTTACAACCAAGCAGTCCAAATAACTGATGGCAAATCTAGAATAACCATGTGGAACTCCACTGGCACAAACTTGAATGAAAATAATATCGACATTAATCTACTTATAGAGACGCACCCTCAATTGCCCAGGGCGGACAATCCTAATCAGGGAACGCTAAACACCAACATTCCCCCAATATTTCAAGCGCCAAAGCGCTTTCGGACCTTTCAGACCATTCCGACAGTTCACCTCCAGAAACTGTCATCGCACAGAACAAACTGGTTAAAATAAAAAAAGAATGTAAGTTCTCATCGAACTAACCCGTAGCTTAACATAGAAGCGGACATCGGCTGCTCTATTTCAAAACTAATCTGCAGTTGAACAGCTTGTACTGAAAAGAGGTGTCTGCTACGTTCTTAGCAAACAAACAGATCGCCATCTTCAAAACAACGTCTTAAGGAAGCGCAACTCGTACACTAAGCCGAGCCCTAAGAGTGGAAACTTTGCTTCACAACTCGAATCGTTTTCCAGACGAACTGGGTTATTTCTCAATACCAATATCGAATCGTATGAAACTACATCGTTACAACATTGTTTCAGCCGAGGGGTTGGAAAATCATCGGCCCATCAGAAACCCCAAAAGGCTCGGGCCACGACTTTAAAAACTCGAAAAAAGATAATTAAATTTTGGAAACTCTGCTGTTGAGGCTATTTGGAAACTCTTTCAATGGGATCTACGTTCCGGCTCTATCCGAGCAAATGGGAGAAAATCCACTATCATAATGATAGCGAAGACCGGAAAGACCACAAAATTCAGTCATTCTACAGACCAATAAGTTTATTGTTCAAAAAATGGCTTCGAGAACGAAAGCACACAATGTTAGCCCGGCATATCAATTTGGCTTCCGTCAAACAATGGAACAATCGAACACTCCTTTGAGCAAGCTTTCGAGCAGCTAACAACATCTACGTTCGCGGACGAGCAACAACACAACTAGCCGATCAAATTATCGGTGTTAAGAGGGCTATCTGATTCGCGTAGTAAATTTATGAACCAAAATGTAAACATATAACGTTACTCTTGCCAAACTTGCCTTCACTCACTATCATTAAATAGTACTCCTATTCCCCCAAGTCGACAAAGTATTAAATCTCGGCGCCCACTCGGCAGACTACTAACCTGGAAAGCACATCAAATGCAAGAAATACATCCAAAATTAATAGCCAGCAGCTTCCACCGGATCCTAAAATTCGATCGCCCTGCGTCTTTTCGATATTGAAGTTCTGGAGGGGTATTATAATTTTACAACTGGGATCCTACAACTGGTTTTCAATACAATTTAAAGGAAAATGGCTTAAATACTTGTCGGAATCGTTTAGTTTTTTCTTTCGGATCTTTTTAGTAAACCTTTTTATAAATAAAGAATTCAAAACAAGTAAAGGTAAGCTAACTTAAAATAAAATGAATAAGGACACTTCGTGTGCCTTCGGGTATTTTTTCGCCCCAACCCCTAATCTTCAATCGTATGTAGGTGTATGCAGGCACCATCCGCTCGCAGAACAACAACCACAGCTGATTTGGTTTGATGTTTCCTGAACCACTTAAAAGCACCGACTGCGATATGCCCTGTTCGTATCTCAGTAGATTGGTTTCTGTTTATTGGAATACATGCATATAAGAAAAACATTTTACTGCTACCACTGATATGAATTTGAAACCAAATTGAAATGTATGCTAAATATAAAAAATATACTATAACATATAATATTCTTATTTTTATCATTAACCTAATAGTGAATACGCTCCTATTATTAAAGTACGTGGTAGCAAAAGACAAAATATTCTTGCTGCATTGAAATGAAATGATCACGGCCACACAAAGCCCAATTCAAGACAGGGCAACCTTCTTCAAAATGCGCTTCTCTGCGACTGAACGACCGAACTCGCGCGTGGGCGCGCGAGCGTCAAAGTGGGAAAAGAATGAGAGCGAAAAAACCCGAAGGCACACGAAGTGTCCGGGCCCCTTCCGGTAACAGCTCAGGGCCTCCCGCAAAGTTTTTGAGTGTCCATATTGCTTGTGTGAATGACCGGTCTATATGTTTGCATGGTTAGTGATTATACCCCTATACCCTATAACGCATTAAAGAAGACATCTCCCACCCTATAAAATATATATAGACTTGATCAGAATCATGTCCTGAGTTGAGATAAGCATGTCCGTCTGTCTCACAGAGGGCGATTTCTTCTTTCTTTTTATGGACGCATTGATTTCGAGTTCCTCGAAATTTACAATTCTTATTAAATTTATTAAAAGTTTTACTTTTTTATTATCTTTAAGTTTGTTTAGTATTACAAAAATTAATGTTTGTAAATGTACTAGCTCATAAAACGTAGTGGTTATTCAGTGGTAATTCACACATGTCTTTCGTGGAGTTGAATTTACCGGATTCAAGTGGATTCAGTCTAACTCTTTTTATTAGCTGAAAGTGTGAGTCAGTAGCGTCTAAATGTGTAGTATCAACTGCTATTACCTGCTAGCCTTCAAACCATGGTACTTTTAAGGCAAAATGTCAGTAGCAAAATAGGATCTTTTAGTAAATGTTGGACGTCCACAAAAAAGATTTTGCGGATTGTTGCAAAAAAAAACGCAAGTCAACGAAATGTCAGACCTAACTAAGATGTCCCTTCAGATGCTTTGTTAGTAGCTGCAAGTGAAGCTTGTATAAAGCTGGAAAACGCAGGTGCTTCACAGTTAGTTTCAATGGTAAACGCCGGCAAGAGTTTAGCGGTAATATAATGAAAACGTTGACCTATGGGGTCACCGTCTACCGTCAAAATTTTCTGATGAAAAAGCACTGGCCAACTATTTGTAGATGTTGGACACACCAAGTACAAATGGGATTGTCGAAGGGAGCCGAAGGACAAACGCTTTGATATCTATCAAGCTACATAACTGCGTTCGGTAAAAAAAAAAAGTCATCTCAGTGTCATCCGGTCACTGGTCACTAGCAAAGCTTAGTGGACCATACGAGTTTCTAGGGATTATCAAAGCACACCCACAAAGTTTTCAATCCATGTAAAACAATAATAATACAATTTACAACTGTTGTCAAATGGGTCTGCAATTTTTCAACAAAAACAATTATTATGGACGATGATGTTAAGAGTTTTGCTTTAGTGCATCTAATGATACCGATGATTCAAAGAACCTACCTGGCCTTTATAGATAAAGTTTATTTATGAAATATGTTAATTGAGGTAAAAAAAAAATAAGTAAAACAAAATTTTATATTCAAAATTTTTTTAATAAAAAAATTTAATTAATAATATTAAAAATAAAAATAAAAAAATTTTTAACCCAAAAAAAATTCTATGTTTTCTGATCAATGAAAAACCGACTGAGACATCTATTTTAGTTTAGAGAGTTAAATTAATTAAATGCCGCTAGCGAGACCATATCGCCCACTATGCTTATCTGTCCGTCTGTCAGTTCCCGCACGACCTAGTCTCCTCAGTTAAAAAAGAATATCGAATTAGAACTTTTTGCATATATCCTTTGTTCCTTTTGCGCAGTTAAGTCGGAACGGCCGGGATTGGCCGACTATATCCTATAGCCGCCATACAGACAGATTGATCACAATGCCATAACTTAGCTATTTGTACAAAGTTAGGATATTCAAGGGTTTTATTTTTGGACAATCAATCAGACGTACCTAATTTCATAAGAATCAATACGACTATATCCTATATCAGCTACATAACCTGAACGATCGTAAATGCCATACTTTGGTGTTTTTAAAGTTGGGAGGTAGGGATTTCGTGGGTTTATTCTTTTTGGTTAATCAATCCGACCTACCAAATTTCAGTAAGGATCAATAATCTGTGGTCTGTCAGCTGCCATATAACTGATCGATCGGAAATGCCACCTAGCTTTGGTGTTTGGTCAGAAGCAAGAGTTGAGATCAGGGTATATCAGCTGTGGCTCCGCTCGAAGCTTGCTTTCCCTTTCTGTTATTTTTGTATCTGTTGACCCATCGTATGCTAACGTTCCGTTTTCCTTCGGGGCATCGATAGCGAAATTGGGGGCTACCGCGGGGCCAGGGTCCTTTGAGGGCACAACTTACAAGCTCATGATGCTTCTTGGTTGATGGTGTGTTAGATTTGCTATGGCTTCCTCAGGTATTTGGTGACGGCTCGAAAGTGATATTCAGATTATTTTCTGAAGTTTGGATTCGTGAATAGTCCTTTGGTAGGCGAAACCATTTTGTTATCAAAGGCGTTTGAGCTTTTCTCCCCAAATATAAATTGGTGGGGCTTTGTTTTTGTTAGGTCTCTTGACCCAGTTCTAGTTGAGTTTGGCTTCTAGAGAGCAAATCTGTTATTGTGGACTCCCTGGTAATTCGTGGTCTCTTTGGACAAGCTTATTTTGACTTATTCCTAACCACACGGTGTTATGCGGGATAGCTTACACTTAATTTGGATTTAGCGATCTATGCCGGTATGTTGAATATAGGTTTATTTTGGTTATGTGTTATATTTTTGACGACGATATATGGCGCTGCGTTTCGATGTGCATCGCCGAGGATTCCGGCAATAAGAACCGTTGCTCTAGTTGTCTGTTGATTTTGCCTGCGTTACAGTAGTTGTTGCTGTTTCTTTTGATGATTGCGGGGATTAATAGCTGTGGGAGCAGGAGTAAAAGTGAGTACGGGGGTGAACAAGACCATGCTGTGGGTAACGGTTGTCAGAGAACCTGGTTTACTCTCTTGTACACGGTTTTGGACTGCACTATCACTCCAAACACATACATATGTGCGAGAAGTAGCCGGTTCATAGGCTCATGGAGCTTATGTGCTCTTTACCATTACGACTACGTCGCTCTATTTTAAAATAATTGTGGACTTATTTTAATCATATCGCATGATGTTGTGAGCGTATTTTTGCTTGTTTTGTAAAACACCAGGTTAGTTTTTATATTTTATTTCTCTTTGACCCATCCACTGATTCAACTTTTCCAGGAGTATTATTGTCAAGTGTTGTACACAAATGCAATGTGCGTACTGTACGATCATTTCATTTCGAATGCAGCAAGAATATTTTGTCTTTTGCTACTTTTTACACGTGGTACCCTAACAATGGGAGCGTATTCACCAAGGGGTTAATGACAAAAAGAAGAATATTATATGTTATGGTATATTTTTTTTATATTTCAGCATAAATTTCAATTTGGTTTACAAATTCATATCAGTGGTAGCAGTAGAATGTTTTTCTTATATGCATATATTCCAATAAATAGAAATGAATCTACTGAGATACGGGCAGGGCATATCGAAGTCGGTGCTTTTAAGTGGTTCAGAAAACATCAAACCGAATCGGCTGTGTTTGTTGTTCTGCGAGCGGATAATTGCCTGCATACCCCACATGCAATTGAAGATTAGGAGTTGGGGCGAAAAGGCCCGAGGGCACACGAAGTGTCCTTCTCTCCTTTAACTGAGTTAGCTTACCACTTTCAGCATGTTTTGGATACCTATATTTATAAAGAGGTTTACTAAAAGATCAGAAAGAAGAAACCAAACAGATCCAGAAAGTATTCAAGCCATTTTCCTGGGGGGGGGTTGTAACAGAAAAGCAGTATGTAGGATCCCAGTTTGTATAAAGTATGACGCCCTCCGGGACTTCAATGTCGAAAAGGAACGCAGGGGCGATCAATTCTTAGGATCCGGTAAAGGCTGCTGGCTCGTTAAGTGCCGATGTACCTTCTGGCATTTGATGTGGCTTCCCAGGTTAGTAGTCACCCGGGGTGGGCGCCGAGGGTTAATACTTTGTCGACTTGGGGAAGAGGTAATGCTGTTAATGGATAGTGAAAGGCAAGTTTGGCAAGAGTAACGTTATACGTTTGCATTTGGGTTCATAAGTTGGCCCGCGAATCAGATGGGCCCTCTTGGCACTGGAAATAATTTGATCAGCTAGTTGTGGTATTACGCTCGTCCATGAACATAGATATTATTGTGGCTGCTCGAAGGCTTCCTCAAAGGCAGTGTTCGATTGGTCCAATGCATTGACAGAAGGCAAGAGTGATCTGCCGGGCTAACCATGTGTACGGTATCGTTCTCGGAGCGTTTTCGAGACAATTTCTGCAGTCACCATAAATAAACTTAAGGTCTGCAGAATGACGGAATACAGTGGTCTTTCGGTCTTCAGCTTCATCATTGTGGATAGTAGATTTTTCGCATTTGCTCGGACAGTAGCCAGGCAGTGGGACCCCAGTCAAGAGTTTCCAAGTCAGCCTCAATAGTAGCGAGTTTTAAGTCACAGCGGACCCTTTTTGGGTTTCAGATGGCCGATGATTTCGTAATCCTTTGGCTGAAGCAATGTTAGTAGCGATGTAGTTTACAGTCCGATATGGTATGACCAAGAGCCCAGTTCGTCTGGAAGACGATTCGGAGTTGTGAAGCAAAGTTTCCACTCTTAGGAGCTCGGCTTAGTGTGCGAGTTGCTTCCGCACAAGACATTCTTTGAAGATGGCGATCTGTTTGTTTGCCAAGCACGTAGCGGACACCTCTTTGCAGTACAAGCTGTTCAACTGTACGGATTAGTTTTGAAATGAGCAACCGATGTCCGCTTCTATGTTAAGCTACAGTTAGTTCGATGTGAGAACTTACATTCTTTTTATATTTTAACAGTATGTTCTGTGCGATGACAGTTTCTGGAGTAAACTGGCAGATGGTGCTAGAAGGTCAGAAATGCTTTGGCGCTTTGTTATATTAGTCTACAGAAAGGTCCGAGCCCTTTGGCGCTTGTTATAATGGGGAATGTTGGTGTTTAAGCGTTTCCCTAGTTAGGGATTGGTTCCGCCCACGGAGTGAGGTGCTATCTCTATAAGTAGATTAATGTCAGATATTATTTTCATTCAAGTTTGTGCCAGTGGAGTTCCATGGTTGTCCTGGATTTGCCATCAGTTATTTGGGACTGCTTGGTTATAAGCAACTATAACACCATGTTTTGGTTTTTGCACCAGTGTTTGCATGGTCATTTTCATGAAGGGACATAAATTTCATCATACCTTGTTGCATAGTAACCATCATAGCTTGGGTGCTGTGAAGCAGACTCGTCCTGGGACTTGCCAAACGTTTCCTAGATTAGACTGGAGTGTATTTTCCGTTTCTGGAGCAGGAAAGGCATGAAATGGAGAATCCTTTCTGGGTGGGCTTAGCTGACCAAACTGAGTATATTGCAGGTGTCGTAAGCGGTTTTTCAACTCTTGTAGACCACAGCCCCTATAGTAGTAGACCAAATCTAAATCTAAAGTTTGGTTTGGTGAATATTCCCCTTTAGTGAGTAAAACCATTTTGTTGTCAAGGGCGTTTGAGCACCTCTCCTAATGTAAATTGGTTGGGTTTTTTTTTTTTGGGTTAGGTCTCTTGACCCAGTTCTGGATAAGTTTTAGCTAAGAGCAAATCTGTTGTTGCTGGACCTCCCGGGTAATTCGTTGTCTCTTTGGACACGGTTTATTTTGAAAACTTATTTTTCCATCACGGTGTTCTGCAGGATGAGCTTTTTCACTCTTAATTTGGATGTAGCGGGATCGATGCCGGTATGTTGAATAAAGTTTTGTTTTTGTTTTGTTGTCATATTTTTTGTTAGACGTTTGTATTTGAGCGCTGCATTCGATGACATCGCAGACGATTCCAGCAATGAGAGCCGTTGCTGTAGTTGTTGTTGATTCGCCCGCAGTTGCAGCAGTTGTTGCTGTTTCTTTTGATAGATTGCAGAATTTTTCGCTGTAGAAGTAGGGGAGTAAGAGTGAGTATAGAGGGTGAACAAGACCCTGCTTTTGGGTAACGACTGGTCAATAGAGCCGGTTTACTCTTTGTACACGTTTTTTTGGACTTCAATATCGCGCGTAATGAAGATCCAAATAATACGAGAAGTTACCGGTTCATAGCTCATGGAGCTTATGTGCTCTTTATTTGGTTCGTCGCTCATTGAACTTGTACGTGTCATATTTTAAAAAATAATTATGGACTCTGTTTTATTTTAAATTTATATTTTTTTTTGTCTTGGCGTATTTTTTGCTTATTTTTTGTAATACACAAGTTTAGTTTTTATATTTTATTTATTTCTTAATACACAATGTTTCTGCTGGAGTATGTGCGGAAAATGCTCCACAGACCAAAATATCTGCAGGGTTGTGTCATGACTCCAACGCTTCCTTCCTGGCAGCTCAGATGTACCACATTTTGTCAGCCTTTATTTTATTTCTTCAGAGGCATGTCTCCCAGACACTGTCCAGCCAAAACTAATTTTTGACAGATGGGAAGCACAGGCCCCCGTTTATCTGGTCAACAGATTTAGAGATTTAAAATACGTATCTGCAACAATAAGTGGATCTACCAATTAAATATTTTTAGGCACTCTCCACCCGCTGGTGCTCACCGCTTGATCCAGATCCCTACTCGCGAATAAATCCTTCCAATGATTCGAAAATAATAATTTTTTTGAGGTTTTGAGCGAGCTCAATGGGTCAGCAAAAGTTTAATTTAAATCCAGAATCGAGCAATGCTTTTGTTTCCAACGCTCACAAGGGCAGTTGTAAGAATGACTCTACCCGATGCTGGCGCATGGCAAAAATATGCAAAGCGGCAGGGAGTCTCCAAAGCGTGGGCTACGAGAAGGGGGTGGCAACGCGAGATTTGTTTTCTTGGGAATATATATGTAGCAACGTAGGTGTGAAGAATGCACACTCTGCATCTATTCGATTTACATTTTTTTACAGGCAGTTAATGCACAAGGTTGCTTTTTAATCAAAATCGAATCTGTTTCTGAACTATGTAGTCAAAAACAAGAGCGCTATAGTCGAGTGCCTCGACTATTAGATACCCCGTTACTCAGTTCAAATATCAATTGAATTCAGCCTCGGCGATCTCTGGAGCTAGCGGCTTTACAGCACGAGCATCCAGCACGAGAGGCGCTTCTTTGGCGCGAGCCTTTTTGTCCTGCACCAACGTGTGTTTATGTTTATGTTTTGGGTACAATGCTTACATACATACGCCGCATTGTTTGACTCAGACCTCAGTTGGCTAACTTGATTTGATTTGCATAGTTCTTGGAATATATATGTAGTTCGGTATTGACAAATGAAAACCATCGCAATTTCGCTTTACTAGAAGTTTTATCGAGAATTA
>JAECXW010000279.1:0-41902 GCA_018153365.1 Drosophila fuyamai | reverse complement strand
GTAACTGTACTTGGATTCAAGCGCTGTCGAGGTGGCCGTAATGTCGGTGGACGCGGAAAGAAGATCGGAGCAACTTTATAGCACTTCTCCACCTTTTCCCACAAGGCCCTGATTTGGTCCCGATGGACTTGGCATATGCCAGGGAAAAGTCGTTCTGGTTCAGCGGCGCTCGGGTATGAATATCCGCTTGAAATTGGCTAACGCAGTCTGTTTGTGGCAATAAACTTTTGAGGGCGATTTCTATCGCAATTTGAGCCATCTTGGACACCGACCGAGAAAGCCTTGACGGGGACCGGAGATAGTATCGACGGACTCGTCGCTTTTTGCCCTGGAATGGCCTTTGGTGTTAATTGAGACGGCCGCGGAGAAGTGGATTGGGACCTGTCCAAACGGATAGATGGGATCGACCTCGGTTTCTAGTCGTCTCCCGTGAGCATTCTCGGACTCGAACTTTGCGGATCAGCTCTTGTCGACTGACCTGAGCAAGAGCGTTTCGTTCAGAACGTGAGGATATTCACCGTTAAGCTCTCAGCGCGATCTGAGTCGCCAACGAGCTGGTCGTCGTGGTAAATGAATGCACGCAAAAGAAAAAAACCACGGAGAACGGTGCCATAAACAACGAGAAGAATCGGAAGAAAATATTTGGAAATCGATGAAACTTATTGATTATATATCTTGTATATCTATTTGTATATCTTGTTACTCCCTTTGTTGACTTCTGTTGTTTTTTTTTTAATTTTTTGCCTTAGTTATTGTTGCCAAATAATTTTATTGTATTTAGTTATTTATTATTTTTTTTTTTGAGTTTGGAAAATATCTTGATCGCAAAAAAATCCGGAAAAATGCAATAAAAATAAATTAATTAATCCATTAAATAAATTAATTAGTTTGCCGGAAATAATTAAATAATATTTATAATTAAATAATAATTATAATTATAAATACTTATTTTTTGAGCGGAGCCGGAACGGTGTAATTAAAAACCTTGGCTTTGGTTCGGGAGAAATGTTCACAGGGTTATGCCGTCGGCAGCGCAGTGCATGCGTGAGGGACGCGGGAGAGAGAGAAGATAAAAAAATCAGCAACAATTGTTGGGGCGGTTAATTGCGGAAATTTGGAGAAAAACAATCACGGTCGCACCCCGTGTGGATTTGAATTTATTTTATTTTATGTTCCTGTATGTGGAGGCAGTAAATATATTTATGTAGATATGGGCATGCATGCGTTATGTGGAGGCAGAAAATAGTTCTATGTAGATATGGGCATGCATGCGTTTATGGATATGTGTAAGTGTATATCGGTACAGTAGAGCGTCGAGGAGTGGACTGTATTTGAAGTGACAAAAAAAAAAAAAACACAAGACAAAAAAATATCTCGACAGCGGCGGACTGTATGGCGAACAGGGAAACTCCCGAAATTACTTCACACCGAGTGGCTGATATTAGTTATGCCTTTTTATTTTCCACCACATAATTTGACTTTTTGTCGTATTTTTTGAAGGCAGAATTGCACTGCACCTTGTACACAAGTTGTCACGCGCGTGTATGTGTATGTCTGGATGCACATATGCCTTGACCGTTGGCAAGTTGATGTACAACGGGGAACAAAAAGAAAAACGGCAAGGAGTATGGCGACGCACACAAAGCGGAGACGGATAGAATATTTTTTTGGAATTAAAGGAATGTTAAATTTGTCGACTGCCGTTGTGTCGGGAAAACTCGGACGTGGAGTTGACACGAAAAAAAAATTGATCTTACCGCGAACGAAATTCAATGTTCGAACCACTGCTAAAGACCGGCAGCGAGAGGGAGTCGGAAATGAATATCCTTATCCGGCTCGAATAACCAAATTGTTGTAGGGGGCGATCTTTCCACAAAAGAATTGCAGTCACAAAAATTTCCACGCCACAAACACAAAGGAAGAAGAAAAGTAAAGAAGTCAGGGCGTGGTGTAATTCAGTGTGTTTATTCAGCTGCATACATGAGACTAAAAGAACTTAAAATAAAAACCGCGCTCCCGCCCGCTTTACTCCGTTGAAGCCAGAGCGGCAGATCGGCAACGGCCGTCCGAGGAGTTCGAATGCGAAACCCGAAGCTCGCACTCTGGAGCGCGGACGTTGCAAGAAGCGAGCGAGGGAGCGCAAGAAGGGCGAGAGCGAAAGCTCGGAGAGCTTAGTGAACAGCGCAGATACAGTGGGCCACTGACCTAAACACTGGTTATTTGCCCTGCCCGCGCCTGTTGCAATGAAGTTAAGCTTAATTTTTTGGGAACAACAAAAATCAAGGAATCCTGAGCTGACAAAGTTATGATCCTAATTTACTATAATCCAAACAAACACACGACGGCTTTAACGGCTTTTATACAACTTTCAGTGTCAATGTTGATGTGATGAAAATAATCACACATTTTGTGAACGCATCAACCAAAACTGTTACATACTCGTACTCTGTGAGGAGTTAAGTAATTCAGCACAAATAAGGCAATAGCTGTGAGTTATCACCAAGGAGGAGGGCCTACCTATTGCCAGATATGCTGTGAATTCGCCCGTACTAACGGAAGAGTGGCGAGAGAATGTGGTGTACAGAGAGGGCGATATCGGAGAGTCCACGTGCCGGGTGCAAACGGGCATAACGGTACGGCACGGACTTTGTACTCTTCCATGGTGCCGCGCGCAGAGGGCGAAAGGTCGAACGGTAAAACCATGGACTTTGGAATAGGAGGCAAGGAGAGCCGATATTTAACGAGATTCGTCGGCCTATATAAGCGCCGAGCTCTGGAAGCTGGATCAGTGAACAAGCAACTGAACGCGAGTGAACAACACAAGTCAAATCAACATCAGGAGCAAACAGAGCCGCGCCGAGTCAACAAGGAGCAAGATCGCTACATCGAGACGTTCTGGTTAAAGTCTCTGAATTGAGATACAGGTTAAGACATCACGCGGCTAAGTCCAGGCGCTTTGTTTCAACTCTTGTCGTGAGTTGAGCTTGGCGTATTGCTCGAGCGGTCAACGCAGACCCAGCAGAAGGCAAGCCATACTCACACGTTTTCAGTCCACGGCTAAGAGGCGGAAGCGTTCGTCACGAACCCAGCGTCCTGCCACAGTGACTGCATTGGCGGCCTTCCGGCGTACGCTTGAACCGTCAGGTAGAAACTGTGTAGGCGTCTGGTGTGACCGCCCGGGACAGACTTGGAAAATATGGTCACACTTTTCAAAAATTGCACTAGTGCCCTAATAATTGTAACGCTTGTTTTAGAGAAGTTGCTTTGCAGCGTGGGGAATTATTGTGCCGCCATCTAGTTGTCGGCTGGGATAGAAGAAGAATTTTGGGGGTAAAGGTTTCGGAGTAAAAGAGGCAATAGAGGTACTTGTCAGGTCAGGAAAATGGCTAAGTCATTGCTAGGGAGAACGGAAATAGCTCCGACCGAGTTCCGAGCGCCACAATTTTCCTTTCGATTTTCGGCAGGCCTAGAGTGAAGTTGTATCTAGTAAAAGTTAAAAAAGACTGGGTGAAGCCTGAGCGGAAAAATAAAAATAATGTGTTTTAGTGGGAGCAGCCAAAAAAAAAACCGAATAATTGAACAAAATTCGACCCTAAAGCCGATCCCAAGGGTAAGCCAGAAAACGTTGCTGCGGGCAAGCAATCCAGTTTTTATTATTTTTAATTAAGTTTGGCGCTTAATGACTGGGCCGAAAATCTCGCGGTGGCAGTTAAAAAATTTTCCGAAGCAATCAAATTTCAGAAGAGAGAAAAAAGACATAAGGAGGACGGCGACGAGTGGGAAATTTCCTCGGCATCCAACTCAAGGGGCCTTGAGGCCTTTTAGATATTTTATGCCTTATTATTACATTATTATAATATTTGTAGTTGTAATTCGGGCGTAGATTTAGCCAAAATTGAGGGCGGGTTGAAGAAAAACCAAAGTGAGCCAAAGACACCAAAAGGCTCGAGATCAAAATACTCGTCTCAAATTAGAAGGTGATTTCAGCTAGAATAACACTCTTTCCCATTGCTCTCTCCAATCTCCCAACTCTCCAAGCCGGGAGTATGGCTGAGTGAAATAAGAAATCCATTCGAGCAGTTCCCGTGGGACACCGAAATTTAAAAGACCTTCGTGAGAATATTATTTGCAGAATATTCTGCAAGGGTATATCAACTTCGGCTCCGCCCGAAGTTAGCTTTCCTTTCTTGTTTTTATATTATTTTCTGTAATAAAATTCCACAGGAAACCTCACGGAAGCGCTTAAGCTATTATTTGAGCATATATAATTTTTCGTATATAATAATTTTATGCAAAATTCACTGATATCCAAACTTTGCCCACCTATCCCAAATTAGTCGAATGTGAAAAAGAGGAAAAGGGAATGCGAGAACCAAAAGAAGTAAACTTTCACGGTCACGGCCAGAAATACGAATGATCGGGAGAAGGTATTCAAAATTCAAGGGCAATGACCTTCGCGAAATACTATTGAGCGAATTTTTAATTTTGAGTGAAAAAACAGCAGTGCAAAGTCAATATTCGCGTATATTCTTTTGTGATTCTCTTGAGTTGATTTTGGAATTCTTTTTTATTTAAATATTTTTTTGTGATTTTGCATTTGTATGCATTTTATTCATTTATTTATATATTTTATATATTTACTTATCTCAATAATGTCTGTTAATTGAAAGAATTTTCTGTAGTGTGTAAATATATTTTATAATGTTTTAAAAACTTTTAAAATGGCCTCTAAATAGGATGATCTCCAGGTGAAGGCCGTTGGCGACACAAAGGGGCCATTCAATGGAGTTCGGAGGAGTTTCAGTCGAGCCGATGTTTGAGTAGTGGTGGGCGATTATTCTCCTCCCAATTTTCTTGTCGTAGCACACAAAATTTAATATTCTAGAAATGAGTGAAGGTTAAAAGGTTGAGAACAAGACCACCACCCGATATAGCCGACAAGGAGCATCTGGACACTTGCCCGTGCGTCCATTATACCTTTTGTTGTTAACATTGTAGCCGAACGAATCGTTACATTATACATTGGCGGACATACAGTTACATACGGTTTTTTCGATTATGAAAGGTTACGCGTTCTGGTGTGAAATCCTTTATTGTAAAGATCCGTTTTTATTGTGCGTGGATTCACAACTATTTTGGATTATTCATATTGCTTCTTGCCCAAATTTGTTGCTTGTTGTTTTAGCTTAATATGATCCGTAAACATTTTCTTCTCTTTTTTGTTTAAAAACAAATTGCTCAGATACAGGAATATCCTGTTTTTCTAGGCTTTTTGGTTTTGGTTTAGCGGATTTGTATGTGTTTTTGGAACGGTGGAAACTTGTAGTTTTGCTATAAAGTGGTCTTTCTTTTGATCAATTGTTCGTAAAGTAAGTTTTGTGTTGGATCTGTGCAAAACGCGCCTTGTTGTTTAATGTGTTATTACGGCATATCCGTATCTTTGTTATGTTTAGTAAAGTGTTTGTGTTACAGGTAAATTTATGACTAGCTTCCGCAGAGATCAATTTTTCTAAATATATGGCTAGGGTTAACGAACGTGTTTTCTTTAAAACATTAATAGGTTGTCGTCGGCATATGTACTTTGTTTGTATATTGTTAGGAAATTTACTAGCTTATTAAAAGCAATTAGGAATATAAAAACAGATATTGGATATCCTTGTAGTATGATGTTATCGGGGTGGTTTTGTCCTATTCATTTGCTTTTCCAGTTTTTTTATTGGTAAGAGGGGTGCCCTACGCTTCTACAGCGATGAGTATATCGTATATGAGAGGCAATATCTATTAGGCGGCTCACAAAAGGCAGTGTTACGGAATTAATCCGCAACTGCCCTAAAAATAAGGACCTGCTTGTGGCGCAAGTTGATGATTTAAAGGCTGAACAATTTAAATTATCTTATTTATTTTTTATTTTATTTTATTTTTTCACAATTTAGGGGTACATTCTGGTTAGTTGTGTCAAAAAAGAATCAATCTTCAGGACTTTTTTTGGACAAAAGAAAACATAGGTATTTCAAACTTAGGTATATTTCCGATATTTTAAAGATAATTTTGTAAAAATTTTAAAAATTTTGATTCATTTTGAAATTTGCAATTTTTTAAATTGAATAAAAAACAAGAGAAAACGATATAGTCGAGTGCCTCGACTATTAGATACCCGTTACTCAGCTAAACAACTTAAAATAAATATGCCTTCTTGTATTTTTTTCGCCGCTCGAATTAGCTCTCGATTTTTATGTTACAATCGATACCCAGGGAACACCACGTGGAGGCCGTTGATTTGCAACGGGGTCTTTCAAACCAAAATACAATTTGGGGACCTACGAGTCGACTTGAGTTGCCAAACTTTATTCAAGTTTGGAATCTCTATGTTCCCCAAAATGTTGTTTATCCGTAACATACGGAAGGCATAATTATGTACTTACTACTAATACTACTAATACTTATTTGACCTTACTAATTAGTTTTTTGGGGTTTTTGCGTTTGTTTTGTAATAAAGATACATACTATAAAAAAAATTTTGCATGCAACTATTTTATTTTTTTGGGGTTTTTTGTTTTATTTAATTTACTATAAAATTTAATTTAATTACTATACAAAAATTTAGCATGCAATTATTTACTTTTTTTTTTTTTGATTTTTTTTGTTTAATTTAAATATATACATATTATAAAAAAAATTGTGCATGCAACTATTTAATTTTTTTTGCGTTTTTTGTTTTTTGTTTAATTTAAATATATACACACTTTAAATATAATATATACAATTTTTCCTACCTATTCAGCCTCCCTAACGCTAACTAATATACCACTGTGGCTGCTGTAGGAGAGTTTTCGATTTTCTAGCAGATGTAAAAGGGTTTAGTTCGTTGCTAGATTTGGACTCGTCGACAACCAATTGCAATACGCATATTGATTGGGCGTTTTCAAATATTTTCGATAATAGGTCCACTGCGCGCACATTTGAGACTTATATGTAGTCTCAAATGTGCGCGCAGTGGACCTATTATCGAAAATATTTGAAAACGCCCAATCAATATGCGTATTGCAATTGGTTGTCGACGAGTCCAAATCTAGCAACGAACTAAACCCTTTTACATCTGCTAGAAAATCGAAAACTCTCCTACAGCAGCCAGAGATGGAGTACAGGCATAAATTGAAATATCCTAACACTAAACTATTACTATTTAAAAATGTGTGCCGCAGAAATAACTCCTTAAACTCTGTTTCAAACTTTAACAACGGAATGGAAGACAAAAGCAACTGCTTTCGGTCAATGGTTGTGGCCTGGTTAGAATTAATCTGAAAGCTTTTTATGATCTTAACTACTGGGGTCCATGAAGCCTCTTGGCGATGACTGCACTTTGATCGTGCAGCTACTCCTATACTGTCATCTAAGAATTGTATCCAAAGAATGTTTGGAGAGTTGGACGTGTTGAAACCTATCTCCCTAAGGACACCAGTGGTTCCGTTTACGAGACCATCTGATGTGTCTACATTGACCGTCATCATGTATTTAGCAGTGGTTTTTAAAATGAGCGAGGTACACAAACCTTGTGTCTCAGATGTTTTTAATGCCCTAGCTTGTTCCAGACATCTGTTCCCCTGCTCTGAGCTAGTATGTGCAGATTTTACAGAGTCAATGACTTCCAAAATGAACTGATCAGTGGGAATCGAGTTGAGCTTCTCCCTATTGTATCGGTCTGTGTCCTGATTGCTTGAAAAAAGGTGAATGGCGTCATTTGGAATCTGACTTTCTACGGAAGTGCGGCCTCTAAGTAGGACAATATCTTCAGACGACATTTGGCCGGACGCCATGTTGTTGAGTGCTATTGCAAACGGCTGGTCATCTCGCTGTCGCATTATCTCTGTGAGCTCGAAAAACCTAAAAGGACTCCAGAGGTGGGATCCAAATATAGCGCTGTATGGATCATGCGACGGCGGCTGGAAAATCCAACGATCACAAACTGGCCGCAATTGCCCAAGATCGCCGAACACGATGACCGAAATGCCTCCGAAGGGAGTATCAACGTTGGAGAAAATTTGCTTAAGGCGAGAGTCCAGATGGGAAAACATGGTTGCGCCGACCATAGAAATTTCGTCTATTATAAGAACTTTAAGATCAATAAATCTTGAACGCAGGGTATTTAACAGATCAGGGCTTAAACTCCTAAATGTAGACCCAGCCTGATTTACAGGGAGAGAGAACATGGAATGGAGAGTGGAGCCTCCGATTCCAAAAGCAGCTTTGCCTGTGGAAGCACACAGCAGTATTTTAACAGAAGTTGGGTCGCAACCTACTCTACCATTATACTCCTTGGAAAGGGACTGGAATAAGGTGGATATAAGTCTACTGTTGCCGACACCTGCTCCGCCTCCTACGAACTCATGGAAACTAGCATTTCTCCTTGCATTGTGCAAGACATGCATAAGGAAAGTTTTTTGCTTTAAATTAAGAGACCTAACTAAGGTGGCTAAATTTTCAGGGGAAATAATTGGCGGGAGCTTTATTATGCGGATATTGCTATCCGGATCTCCATGGCCCTTCTGAGCGCGTCTTCTAAGCTGTCTATGGCATTATACTACCATCGCGAAGTGCGAAAAAAACTGTTCCTAAGACCTAATTTTCTTCTTCAGCCTCATTGTTACTGTTTTCCCCTTGGCGAGCTCTACCACGGGTTTTAGAATACTCGTAATTTGCCAATCCCATACAACAATATACGGCCTCCTGAGCAGAAATCTCAGTGCCTGAAATAAACTTGTGACCGAGATACTGTAGCTTTTGACGAATGCTTGAGTTGCCTCTTCGAATGTCATTAGCTGCTTCGCGCATTAACTTCGATATACCCCTTTGGGACTTGTTAATGTAATTAATTATGTAGCTACAGCACGCAAAAGGGTCCAAAATTAACTGAATACCCATATTTGCCCTTTGCATTGAAAGAATGTGTTTATTATAGGCGTTAACATGAATTTCTGCAAATGTTCTCTTCAGAAAAATCTGTGTTTTTTTCCAACTAGATCTAATAGCATATATTTAGTCCTCTTAACTGAGGCTCACCTCATCGTGAGAAAGAAAATTTTCGAATATGATGGCTAATCAAATCCTCGGATTGATCGCGTAGTAAAAGACTGCGAATTTTCTGATAGTTTTCGTGATGAAGAGACAAATTGGGAGTTTCTTCGGGAAGTGGCTTCAATATTTCCGTGCGGGGCATTGGGGGTATGGAATACCGAATCGACAAACGGATTCGTGCACATTTTTAAGGCTCGAATGCCCGTGCTTATGTTTTTGGTATTCAATATACGGAGCCAAATCTGTGTTTCTAACATCCACAGTTACAAACTGATCAATGAAGGCTACTACACTAGCAATAGATTCTTCACTGTTGAAATCCACTTCCGGGGCGTCTTTCAGCCAAAACATGCCATGAATGTGAGGGGAACCCCTCTGTTGAAACTCAACTCGCCAATAATAGGTAGTAACAAAGTTACTTTCAAAGACTCCCCCCGGCTTCTTCATGAGCTTTAGAACTTCCCTATACCTATAATCGAAATACCTAGCACACGTCACTGGGTCAATTCTGATCAGCCGCGCCTTTTCTCTAAACTGTAAGTTCAAAGCTTCCTCCTCACTAATGTCAATCCTATCTACATTGCGCTTGAGCAGTACTAGCAGCTCTGGCCACCTAGTTTCTGCGGCCGACAGAGTTATGAAGAAAATTGGCTAACCAAATTGGCGAATCATACCCATGACTTTCTTTTTCTCATCTTCCCAGTGAGCAGGAGACGTGCGAATGTTCTTAAGAATTCGATATCCGTCATCATGGGAAATTAAGTTTCCCATGAAAGCTTCATCGAGTACGTTGGCTGCAGTTATCGCGCTAGATGCGCTCCGCTTACGTAGGCAAGTTGAAATATTGTTTCGAATTTTCAACAATTCCAACTTCTTATAATTGAAGAACAACTTGTCAGTTCTACAACCTCTTCTATCTACGTTCCTAAGCTCTGATCTAACTATGGTTGTATAACTTTCCGAAGATGGTCTCTTAACGCCAGCATAAATGCTTGGGAACGCCAATTCGAGAATCACGTCGAGAGGCTTTTGGCCCTCACCTGGAGCCATTGTGATTCTCGGAATTCCTACATTGTGTGCCTGGTTATTCTCAAGCAGAGTTTCCTGTCCTCCAGGATTTAGGTCTTCGGCTTCTTCATTCTCTTCGGAATTTCCCGCCTCCAAGTTTACATCCTCCTGCTGGATGGCTACGAAGCTACGAATGGAACAGTTCCGGATGTGAAATCAGAGATCCACTGCTCGTTCACTGACACATTGTGCTTTCTGTAAAGCTCTGTACTAACTAAGTACCTGATGGCGTCAGCAATTTTGGAAGGCCTAATGGTCTCTGACATGAAATCATGTCCGTACTCCATTCTTCGCTTGAGGTGGAGGTGTACAACCTCTGCCTCGTGGAAAGCTCGTGGAAGGGACGTCACGATGTTGCTAACCGGAATGGGGACATTTACAACAGCTCCTTTTATTGCACTCTGACGCTCATGACCTATCGACTTAATTATCATAAATGGAAGGCGAGGAGGAAGGAATGAGGAATTTCTGGGAAGTCTAGGCCGTTGGAAGTGGCACCTTTGGGCTTTCTCCCGGCTTTTATATTGCCGTGGCATGTGCCACAGAACTTAAAGGATTCCCCAGTGAAAACAAGCTGGCTTGCATTCTGGTAAATCTCTTCCTTAAACTCGCAATTCTCTTCCAAATACGCTCTAGAAAGCTTACGTATTTGCTTGGGGAACCACAATCCCTTGCAGCAGAAGCAAATCTGATCGGGGCCAAGTTTTACTAATCTATTGAATTTGGCTATGTGAGCATCCAATCCAATAGGTATATTTCTAAGAGTCCTATTTCCCTGGGATAAATCAAGTCGAATCTCATGACTTCTGTTTGCGTTCCGAAGGTTTTCTGCATCCCTATTGCCACTGAGGCTTCTATACTGACTAACTCTCTGACTAATATTTCGAATGGCATCGATAGTTGCCTGTCGAGCAGCTATACGAGCACTCCGCGAGCCAGTGTATTTCTCGCCTGCTCGACGGCCCTACGTTCCCTAAAACTCCTAGCCGTAGCTCTCCTAAACCTATCCTGCGCTCTTTGCAATAAGCGATCCTGAGTTGATCTTGCCTGCGCTCGTTGCAGGGTATTTGCTTCTTGCTCACCCGCACGATACGTAGGATCCAACCGCCTCAGAGAACGCCGCCGAGCATCGGCTACTTGTTCACCCGCACGGAAATCAGGATCCAAGCGCCTTTCCGAACGGTCAGCAGTATTTCGGACCTGCTCTGTAGTTCGGACCTGCCTAATTTGTCGCCTTATAGCGCGACGCCGAGTATCGGCTGCTTGCTGACTCGCACGCAGAACGGGATCCAAGCGCCTTAACCGATGGTATGCCGTATTACTAACTTCCTCGGTAGCTCGGACTTCTCTAACTTGTCGCCTTATAGCGCGACGCCGAGTATCGGCTGCCTGCTGACTCGCACGGAAAGCGGGATCCAAGCGCCTTAACCGATGGTCAGCGGTATTAACAACCTGCTCTGTAGCTCTTTCATCAGTGTTTCTTCGCTCAAAGCGACGCCGAGTGTCGGCTGCTTGCTCTCCGGCACGAAGAACGGGATCCAAGCGAATTTCCCTACGTCTTGCAGTATCTGCTTCTTGCTCACCCGCCCGAAGAACGGGGTTCGAGCGAATTTCCCTACTTGCAGTATTTGTTCCCTGCTCACCCGCACGAGTGTGCGGATTCAAGCGTCTTGACCTACGAGACGCTGTATTACACCCTGCTCTGAATTCCTAGCTAATGCATTTTCCCTTCTCCTACTCCGAGATTCAGAATTTTCTACCCTCCTTCTCTGCATACTCTGGATTTTCCCCATTGGCCCTATTTCTCAACAACTGGATCCTAGCCCGCTGAGATGCAGTGGGTCTATTCCATCGAGGCATTTTGAAAATCTTAAATTTATATGACTACTACGATTAAATACGCTGATTAGGTATATTAATAGAAATATAGGAATAAGGCTTTAAAAAAGCTAAATTCTTATATTTATATAATATAAATCTTATAATATAATATAGTTAATATAAATTATATAAATAATATAATTATAAGTGTAAGTCTTAAAATACGTAAATGTATAGAAATATAAGACTAAGCCTTAAAAAAGGCTGAATTCTTTTATTTATATACGGGTAAAGGGCCAGACCGATTGAAAATGAATTACGTTAATAAGTTGCAAAGGTTAAATATATGAATAATAATAATCTAAGAGCAAGTCTTGAAAAAGACCTAATCTTATACTATTATTAACAAATCTACGTTAAAAGGGGCAGAGCGGCAAAAAATTAATTACGTTAAAAATTTGCAAAAATGAATAATAATAATTTAAGAGTAAGTCTTGAAAAAGACTTAATCTTATATTATTTTTAACAAAATCTACGTTAAAAGGGGTACTTAGCAGCGAGCGCAGCAACCAGTCCAGCAGCAAACAACGGCAGCGACGTCGGCAGCAAATCGGCAGAGGCAGCAATAACTCGCGACCGCGTAACAATTTGTTTACAAAATTTACGTTAGTTTTAAGCACAGAAAAATGAGTTTATTAAGTTTACAAAAATGCAAGTAAAAATCGATTCTAGATAGTTTACGTTAAGAGAGATTTGTTTTAAGATAGGCAAAACTGACAAAAATCGCAATCGCAGACGAGAAGAGAGATCACATACGATGGTTAGTCGTAGACTAAAGAGAGAACAGAATAGTTTGCAGCTCTGCAAAGTTCATAACCGCCTATTTACTTGCACGGATTCCCCCCATTTTTGCTAACGGCGAACCGTGCCTTCTAGAACTTTCCATTCTGCCTAGCACATCTTCCGTCTCTCTCTAGCAAAGGTGAATGCACTTGTGAGAAACGAATAGGAGCAAAAAGAGACAAAATGCGCGCCCCATTTCAAATGATTTAGATTTTGCATTAACATAATGTGAATTGGAGTGACCACAGGAAAAAAGGACAAAAAGTTCAGATTATCAATTTGAATTCGTCCTGCACCAACAGCTGTGTTTATGTTTATGTTTTTGAGTGTAATGCATACATACACACATACGCCATTGTTTGACTCAGACCTCCAATTTGGCTAACTTGATTTGATTTGCATAGTTCTTGGGATATAGTTCGGTATTGACAAATGAAAACCATAGCAATTTTCTTTAATAAAAATCCTTATCGAGAATTAACGTTGACTCTGTTAAGCACCTTGGCCAGCTGTTCCAAAATCATCCGTTAGATGGCGCTATTGTATTGCATTGGTACCACGGGCCATGAAAGGCGGAAATGTAGGCGCTAGCCAGGCTTAAGAGTTTAATGGGTTTTTGGGCGTTAGAGTGGGCGTGGCAAACTTTTATTAGGCCAATCGATAGGTATTGACGAAACAAATACATATCAATTAAAATTTTCAAAATAGCATCAAAGCTGTGGCCACAGCTTGTGGCTTGTGGGCGTCAGAGGGGGCGTGGCACCATTTTGAAACAAACTTACATCTAATCAGCTATTCCAGGATCACATAGTAGACCATATAGACTTTATCTAACGTAAAAAATAGTCAAATGACGAAACTAACCCTTAATTAATTTGTATTCCTTGTGCTCATTTTGCATATGTGTGTTCCACCAGTTTCTGGGCTGATGTGATATTTAGAAGCTAGGAGAAAATAAATAATAGTTTAAGGAAATAGAAAATACCATCAAAGAACCATCCCCAGAACCATCCACATCCTATTCTGCCCCAAAAACTATCCTCTTCCTATCTTCTTTCCTATCAGAATACAAGAGGCTTACTTAATAAGCTGACCAAATTGTAGTCGGATTCTTTTCCCTTCCCATATAATATTATTGTATGTACAGAAAACTGCTTAAGGCCGGATATTATTGGCTCCGAAACTGTCCCGGGTAAGTACACAATTTGCAGGCTTGATCGTCAGTCCAGACGGGGAGGTGGAGTCTTGATTGCTGTCGACTCAACCCTTTCGTCTGAATTACTAAGAATTTAATGAGATATAATTCCTAGGTATATAATTAATTATTATAATTATCGTTTCCCGGTAGTCTTGACATTGCGCTATCACATGCAAAGCATGTTAAAAACTCCTTAGGACGTTTACTGGACTTGTGTTTTGTTTCATATAAAGAAGGCGTTTGGCAATTAAGAACATCACCACTTGCACAATTGGAGGATTCCTATTACCAATTCTAGAGCACTCCTTTTTTTATCTGTGTGTGTGTTAAATCTGTGTCAAATTTTACCGGTGTTATAAAATCTATCATACACGTTTTAAAGTCCAGTTTTCCAAAGATCCAAAACATTTTTATAGTTTTGTTAACACACAAAATCAGCCTTTTACCCAGCATTGCTATCATATGAAAATTTTAAGGCAAATACTGATCAGGCAATTGTCGATCTATTTACCCAGCTCTCCAGCAACTTTTTCTGTTTCATCCCCTCCAAATCCATTTTATTCATATGCCACATCCAAGTCAAACTTAAGTTTTTGTCCGAGGCTAAGCGAAAGCCCCCTTCTCTTGAAACTCCATAAAGTTAAACCATTCTATTCAACGGGTCCCGACAGAGTTTCAGGCTGCGTGCTTCGATGCTGTGTTGAATCTCTGTGTAGACCCCTGCACAAATTGTTTACCTTATCTTTGGAAACGTTATTAAGCCCCACTTGCTACATCTTTTCAGATCAATTATATCTTCATGTCAGTACGGACTTAGAAGGCAAAGATCTACAGTAACAAACCTCTTGAAGCTAACGTCTTTTGTAATAAATGGCTTTTGAAAGAACATGCAGATTGACGTAGTTTGGTTTTAGTAATCGCTTCTTGTATTAAAGCTTGACTTACTAGGATTTCAACGTGAACTAACATGGATCTTAAGTTGTCTATGTGGTAGGACTCAACGAATTTTGTTTTAAAAATCTATCTCTAATTTGATTCGAGTTACTTCAAGTGTCTCACATGGTAGCCACCTTGGCCCACTTCTTTTTACATTATTTATTAACGATCTTACTGTACTTTGCGTGTCCTCATGTACGCAGATGACGTTAAGGTATGCCTGCAATATAACAAAATTTTCAGCAGTTCAGACTTGTAATTGAACCTAAATGCTTTTCAAGCATGTTGTGGCGAAAATCTTTTGGATTTAAATAGCGCTAAGTATAAATTAATGACATTTTTGATGGTGGCCTTACATATAACTTCCATGGTGAATAAAGCCAGGAGAGTGCTTGGATTTATTATAAGGTCGATAATCTCTATGTTGTTCATTTCAGTCCAATCCTGGTGCCACGCCCCCTCTGACGCCCACAAGCCACAAGCTGTGGCCACAGTTTTGATCCTATTATGAAAATATTAATTGATATGTATTTGTTTCGTCAATACCTATCGATTGGCCTAATAAAAGTTTGCCACGCCCACTCTAACGCCCAAAAACCCATTAAACGCTTAAGCCTGGCTAGCACCTACATTTCCGCCTTTCATGACACAATAGCGCCATCTAACGGATGACTTTGGAACAGCTGGCCAAGGTGCTCAACAGAGTCAACGTTAATTCTCGATAAGGATTTCTATTAAAGGAAATTGCGACCCCGTTGCAAATCAACGGCCTCCACGTGGTGTTCCCTGGGTACCGATTTTAACATAAAAATCGGGAGCTAATTCGAGCGGCGAAAAACATACAAGAAGGCATAGTTATATTAAGTTGTTTAGCTGAGTAACGGGTATCTAATATTCGAGGCACTCGAGCTGTGTCTAAGTACCTGGAGGAAGCTAGGAAGAACTACTACAAGTACATGGCTGTGTGGTCTGCAGGAGTTGAAAAATCGCATGCGACGAGTGACAACAACGCTTAGTACCCAGACAGGATTCTCGTATGCCGATGCCCTTCGAACGGGAACGTTCAGCGGGTCTCAGGACAGACATCCACATACTGTCCAGCAGACTTCAGAAAAATCCAAGAAAACGCGCTTTTGGTCCTTTCACCAGACCATTCGGCAGTGCTAATAACTCTTCTTCAAAGCCCAAAAACTACAGATGAACTCCAGAGACTGACATCGCACAGAACAAACTGATTCAAATAAAAAAGTATGTAAGTTCCCACATCGAACTGACCCCGTTGCTTTCAACACTTTAATTGGAGGACCATTTCAAAACTAATCTGAACTTGGAACAGCTTGTACTGGAAAAGAGAAGTCTGCGACGTGGTTGGCAAGCCAACAGGAATGTCTTAAGAAAGCATTTCGCACACTAAACCGAGCCCTAAAGAAAGACACAAAAACATACAACGACGGTACATCGCAAAACTTTCGAAACTTTTGCTTCACAAAGCGTTTTCCAGCCGAACCCTGCCACTGGTCCATTTCTCTAGCCAGAAATCGAATCTGAAACTTTATACTTACCAACATTGTTTCAGCCAAAAGAGTTCGGCTATCTGAAACCGAAAAAGGCGCCCGTAGCCTAATAATAATAATAATAACATGAAAATTATAATTGAACTTCCAAACTCTGCTATTGAGGCTATTTGTAAACTCTTCAATAGCATCATACGTCTAGGCTACTATCCGAGAAAATGGGAAAAATCTACTATCATAATGACACCGAAGCCCTGAAAATACCACACAATTCCGTTATCCTACAGACCAACTACAGACTAACTGTCGACACTGCAAATCAACGACTAACCTGGAGAAGATACATCGAATGCAAGAAACTACATCTGAAACTAAAAGCCAGCAGCTTCCACTGGAAATTAATCATTTGACCGACCCTGCTTATAGACTACAAGATCCTGCTCTACAACTCTATTCTCAAGACTTGTTCAGACGAACACGAATATAAATACATCTAAATAAGTATTTTTGTGCTCTGTGTAAAGGAGTCATAAATGTACTTGAAATAAACAAATGAAATTGAACACTTGACATGGGTGCAGTGCACATGTAATCTGAGTGCACGCCGCTTATCTAATAAGATGTTCCCCCGCCTCCTAAATGTGTCCCTTAGTGGGAGACCACTGATAGGGTCCTCGCCGCTCGAGATATGTAGATGTTCGGCAGCATGGGACCTAGATACGGCGGGGGTTATTTACTTAGGCCTCTGCGTAGGCCATGTATTAGTATTATTTGATTCTCATGTAAGCTATTTAAACCGAAGATATTTCTAAATAAAATCAGTTTCTAACAAAAACTTAATGAATGAAGATCGTTTCTTTTGAACCCTCTTTTCAGTCCTTCGACAACTCTGCAGTTTTCCCCCTTGTGGTAAGAGACTCAGAGATAAGGCCAGCACCTTAAAGTCCTGCGAAGTGGTAACACTAGCAGCTACAGGTTGCTAAAAATAATTGACTCTTGATTTCCCCACCAGTGGTAAGAATCAGAGTATAAATTTATAAAGCAAACAGATACAAAAGAATCTTTATTGTTTAAAAAATTTTTTTTTTTCAATTATTGAGAACATAGAAAAAATTCTTTGTTTAAAAAAAAAAAAAATCGTGGTCGAAAAATAAAATCGACAAGAATAAAAAACTCTAAATTTTGCTATTAAGCAAATTATATTTGGGCGTATTCGAGGCCAAGACATCGAAAAAGTGGTGACAAAAAAAAAAAAAGAGATAAAGCATCTACCCCGAAATCTGTGAAAAAAAAATCCTACCTAATCAAAAGTTTTACCAGTTTTGTGACAGTAGCTGAAAAGAAACAAGCAGAAAAGATAAAAAGTGGCAAGAAAATCAAAGAAGAATAATAGTACCTAAACGATATAAAAAAAATAAAAAAAATGAAATAAATAAAAAATTTTGTAAAACAAAAAATAAAAATCATCAGCATACAATATCTGCAACAAATAAAAAATAAAAAAAATATCAGAAGATTGAAGACGACATCAACAACAGCAACAGAGAAGCAGCAGCAACAAACAGAAGCAAATTCAGCAACAACAACCACAACAACAAGGTACGGCGAGCAGCAGCAACAACAGCAGCAACAGCAGCAGCAGCATCTTCAGCAACTATAACGACCACTGCAGCAACGTGTCGGCGACAGCAACGACAACAACTACAACTATACGGCAGCGTCGGCGAAGCAGATAAGTCAATTTTAAGATATTTTATTTTAATTTAATTAAGAAAATGTTGTCCGCACAAACGATTGCCCTTATTAAAAGGCAAGTCGAAATCACACTAAGTAGTAAGGAGTTACTGGAACACCCAAGTTTAACTTTTGAATATTTAAAAACGTTTGACGCACTTAAAGCCGAGTGTATAAATAATCACTCGGCTCTTATGAAAATTGGAGTAATCGATCACGATTACTTCAAAAATAAGCATTTTGAGCAGATGATGTTAGAGTTCGAGAAAATTAAGACACGCATAGACGAGACATTAGACCGAACAGATCAAATCAAGTTAGACTCAGGCGCAGATAACAGCAGAGAAATTAAAAAATATCAAATAGGTAACTCTAGCAGACTGGAAAAGGCTAAAGATCAATTGAATAAATACTTGAAAGAAACATTTGATTACATTAAAGAAAATAAATGGAATTCATTTGAGATAAGGATTGAAAAATTGGATTTTTATTGGAAGAAGCTTGTTGCTTTAAAGGAAGTCGAAATGACTGATGTCACAGATGGGAGGTTTGATGAAATTCTAGATGAACTAGAATTTGATATTATTACAGTCACGAATAATATGAAAAAGAAAATTCTTAATGTGCCTAGTAAAGTAGAAGGCACAAGTCAAAAAATTGACGAGTTGCCGACGCTACCTAAAATACAAGTACCCACATTCTTTGAGGACTCCAAAGATTGGGACTTATTTTATGAGTTATTCACTGAACTCATACATTTAAGGGAGGACCTAAGTACTACCTTAAAATTTAATTATTTGAAAATCTCACTTAAGGGAGAAGCCCGGAATGTGGTTTCTCACTTATTGTTGGGATCAGGGGATAATTACGAGGCCGCTTGGGAATTGTTAACCAAGCGGTACGAAAATAAACGGAAAATATTTTCCGATCAATTGAATCGCCTTCTTGAGCTTCAATGTTTAAATGTTGACTCAATTGAGAGTGTTTATTGACACAATTAATGAGTCAATTCACATGATCAAATTAAAGGCAGAACTATCCGATGAAGTGGATATTATCTTTGCACACATTATAATTAAAAAATTTAATAAAGAAGCTCTACAATTATATGAGAGCCATGCAAAAAAAAAACAAAGGAAATACAAATATTGTCCGACGTCACAGAATTTTTAGAGCAACGACTAAGTTCGATAAGCTCGCTTCACCTGTTAAAAGAAATATATTTAGTAACAATTCAAAAGAATTGTTCACAAATAGTTGTCCCATTTGCAAAGGTGTGGGACACACTATAATTTATTGTCATAAATTTAAAGCGTTAAATCCATCAGAAAGGATGGAAAAGGTTAAGAAAGCTTTCTTATGTTTTAGATGTCTAAAACACACATATAATAAAAAATGCACTAGCGAAGTAACGTGTTCGCTGTGCAAAAGAAATCACCATAGCATGCTTTATATAAACTTTAAACAAAATAGTGAAAAGGTGAACACTTGTATGACGTCGGAGCAGGCTTTATTAGCAACTGCACGAATTAAAATAAAATCTTCTCAAGGAAATTTTGAAAATTTTAGGGCTTTGATTGACAGCGGGTCACAAAGCACAATTATTTCAGAAGAATCAGCACAGATTCTGAAGTTAAACAGAGTTAGAGCTCAAACAGAGATCAGTGGAGTTTCATCCACAGGAAAGTGCATCTCCAAGCACAAAGCTATTATTGAGATTAAAACCCAAAATTCTCAAAAAACGTTAAAAATTGAAGCTTTAATACTTCCCAAGCTTATGAAAGCTCTTCCAGTCAGCACAGTTAATGTTGACAAAGAAAAATGGGAGAGCTTCCATTTAGCTGACCCCGATTTTGATAAACCAGGTCGTATTGATCTAATTGTTGGAGCAGACTTATACACTCACATAATACAAAATGGAGTTGTAAAAATAAATGGGCTGCTTGCGCAAAAAACTGCTTTCGGGTGGATTGTTTCAGGATGTAAAAAATCGAAAGGAAACAAAACAATCGTAGCAACAACGATTGAACTAAAAGATTTAGATCGATATTGGGAAGTAGAGGAAGAAGACAAAAATGATATCGAATCTGAGTTTTGTGAAAATAATTTCACAAAAACAACAAAAATAGACACAGATGGGCGATACATAGTGTCAATTCCTTTTAAACATTAATCATTAAATGGAGAAAATGGGAATTCGTTGTATCAGCGGACATTGAAAAAATGTACCGTCAAATAAAAACAAGAAAGGAAAGCTAACTTCGGCGGAGCCGAAGTTGAAATACCCTTGAAGAATATTCCGATTTATATTCTCCAAACTTATTCATTTGATGCATTCTTAACACTCATAAAAAATCCCAACTTTCTAACTTTAAAAACACGAAAGTTATGGCATTTCCAATCGTTCAGTTAAGTGGCGGCTATAGGATATAGTCGGCCGATCCTTATGAAATTTGGTAGGTCAGATTGATTGGCCAAATATAAAAGCCATAGAAAATCCCAACTTCCTAACTTTACAAATCCCAAAGTTATGGCATTACCGATCAATCAGTTATATAGAAGCTATAGGATATAGTCGGCCGATCCTTATGAAATTCGGTATGTCGGATTGATTGGCCAAAAATAAAATCCATAGAAAATCCCTTATCTTTAAAAACACCAAAGTTATGGCTTTTCCGATCGTTCAGTTATATGGCAGCTATATGATATAGTCGCCCGATCCGGCTCTTTCTGACTTATATACTACCTGCAATAGAAAGACAAGTTTTGCGAAAGTTTCAAGCAGATAGCTTTAAAACTGAGGGACTAGTTTGCGTAGAAACGGACGGACAGACGGACAGACGGACATGGCTAGATCGACTCTCCTGGTGATGCTGATCAAGAATATATATACTTTATAGGGTCGGAAATGTCTCCTTCTCTGCGTTGCAAACTTTTGACTGAAATTATAATACCCTCTGCAAGGGTATAATAAATGAAGATGACCAAAAATATCAATATATTTTATGGAGGAATTCTCTAGATCAAAAAATTAAAAATTATAAGTTAACAACAGTTACTTACGGTACTGCATCTGCACCATATCTAGCTACAAGAGTTTTAGTAGATATTGCAGATAAATGCCAAAACAAAACCGTAAGTGAAATAATTAGGAATGATTTCTATATGGATGACCTAATGACTGGAGCTGATTCGTTAAAAAGAAACAAATACCTTGATAAAATTAATTTCACTGGAACTACAAAAAGTGGGATTTAATTTGAGGAAATGGATTTCCAATAATTTTGAAATATTGTCAACTGTGGAGGACACAGGTGATAATAAGGTGCTCAGTATTGTTGAAAATGAGAGTGTAAAAACTTTGGGACTCAAATGGGAATCTCAAAATGATTTGTTCAAATTTAATTTAAATTGCACTGAATCCAAGGCCACTAATAAAAGGGTAGTGTTATCAACACTATCCAAAATATACGATCCATTAGGATGGTTGGCACCAGTTACTATTTTAGGAAAACTTTTTATTCAAAAACTTTGGATAAATAAAAGTGAATGGGATCAGGAGTTATCTAAAGAAAATAAGAGTGATTGGGAAAAATATAAAGAAAATTTATTATGCTTAAAAAATATTCGAATCCCAAGATGGATAAATTCAAATAATGATTCAATTATACAGATTCACGGATTTGCTGACGCCTCCGAAAAGGCATATGCTGCAGTAGTGTATGCCAAAGTAGGAAATAAAGTAAATATAATAGCCAGCAAAAGTAGAGTCAATCCAATAAAAAATAGGAAGACAATTCCCAAACTTGAGCTGTGCGCAGCTCATTTACTCAGTAAGTTAATCCAAAGAATAAAAGGATATCTTGACAATACTTTAGAGATCTATGCATGGAGTGATTCAACTATTACTTTAGCATGGATTAACAGTGGTCAAAGTAAGATTAAATTCATCAGACGACGAACGGATGACATTCGTAAATTAACAAATACTGAATGGAATCATGTAAAGTCAGAGGACAATCCAGCAGACTTAGCATCTAGGGGAATCAATGCTAACCAGCTGACCGACTGTGATCTTTGGTGGAAAGGGCCAAAATGGCTAGCTGACAAAAAGGAACTTTGGCCTCAGCAGCAACCAATAAATGAAACTGTACTAATAAATACAATGCTAAATGATGATACAAATGATGATTCGATTTACAAATTAATAGAAAGGTATTCCAGGATAGAAAAACTCATACGTGTAATAGCATACATAAATAGATTCATTAAAATAAAAACAAAGAATGAGTTTTATCCATCTTTTCTCTCAGTAAGGGAATTGAAACTAGCTGAAAGGATTGTTATTAAAAAACAACAGGAATATCAATTCAGTCTAGAGATTAAATGCCTGAAAACAAACAAAGAAATTAAGACAAAGAATAAAATATTGTCCTTGAATCCCTTTCTGGATGAGGATGGAGTACTTAGAGTGGGAGGAAGGTTGCGAAACTCAAATGCGGAATTTGAAATTAAACACCCTTTCATATTAGAAAAGTGCTACCTAACAAACTTATTAATAAAAAATGCTCATATGGAAACATTGCATGGAGGGATAAACATAATGCAAAATTATATTCAAAGAAAGTATTGGATTTTCGGTTTGAAGAATTCCCTGAAAAAGTATTTGAGAGAATGTGTAAAGTGTGCAAGGTACAGGCAAAATACAGCTCAGCAAATAATGGGCAATTTGGCAAAATGTAGAATTACGATGTCATTTCCATTTTTAAATACTGGAATAGATTACGCATGTCCTTATTTTGTTAAATGTTCCAAAAATCGGGGACAAAAAACATTTAAAGGATACGTTGCCGTATTTGTCTGTATGGCTACCAAAGCCATACATTTAGAAATGGTAAGTGATCTAACTTCTGATGCATTCTTAGCAGCACTCAGACGATTCATTGCTAGACGAGGGAAATGTGCCAATATCTATTCAGATAACGGGACAAATTTTGTAGGAGCTGCAAGAAAATTAGATCAGGAGTTGTATAAAGCAATCCAAGAAAATATAATGATTGCAGCACAGCTGGAAAAGAATAGGATTGATTGGCATTTTATTCCCCCGGCAGGACCTCACTTCGGAGGTATTTGGGAAGCTGGGGTTAAATCAATGAAATATCATTTAAAAAGAGTAATCGGCGACACTAGTTTGACATACGAAGAAATGTCTACGCTTTTATGTCAAATAAATGCAAACTTTAAAGGCATGAACAAAAGAATTGAGAATATGACGGCCGTGCTAAAAGAATCTTATTATGTTTACAAAGAGTCTATCCGCTTTTTCATGTTTACCAAGCAATTAAGCAGCATAATAGATGACTGTGAAAAAATACAATCCGGAATCATAGGCCTACTAATTGACATCAATCATGGAAGACTTAATACGAACATGCTGAAACCCAGTCAGTTAAAAATAGAAATTTCCAAAATAAAATAAATGTTGTCAGAAAACTTATTGTTGCCTGGAAAAAGAACAGGAACTGAGCTAAAGGACGTTTACACTTTACTAACAGGTAGGGGACTATTTGTTGATAGGAAGCTTATTATCAATGCCAAAATACCGTTGTTTGGAAGGCATGCTTCAGTGCTCTATAGAATAGTTCCTGTACCTCTTCAAATTGATGAAAGCATGGTTATGGTTCATCGAGATTCACAATATTTAGTTTACAATTTTGAAATAGATGCATATCACCTTATGTCAGAATCAACTCTAAATAAGTGCCAGAGGTGGCAATCGAACAAAAGAGTGTGTGACGGTAGTTGGCCTTGGAGAAGTGCCAATGATAACAGCTGTGAGCTTACGCCTCTTAAACCAAATGGTACGTCAAATTGTAGATATAAATCCATTACCCCGAACAAGTCATACTGGGTCGAGTTAGACAGAAGAAGTAGTTGGCTTTTTAAGGTGCAGAACAACACTAAGGCTCGGGTCCAATGCGGCAATTCTAAATTAGAGATAGTCGATTTACCTGAACAAGGAGTTTTTACGATAAGGTCAGACTGCACTGCTCGAACAGATAGCGATATATTAGTTGCTCATCACAGTATTCAGGTAGAAGATCAAGGGACGCTATCTATGTCATATATCGGTGAACTAACTGAAATACCTAAAGTAGTTTGGAACCAATTAGGGTCTCCAGTAATAAATCATACAGAAGAAATAAAAAATTTAATAATTAAAATAAATTACTTAAAAACAAATAGCTTAAAATTACATGAACTAGATATTCATCACGTCACTGGCCATACATCTTTAATGTTGGTAATTATTATTATAATAATTTTAATAATATATTTTGTAAGAAAAATAAAAATACGAAGGCAATTACAAGCCATAGCTATACCTAGCGGTATACTTAATTTTTAAAATAAATAAAGATAATTTGTCAAAATAAATAAAATATGTTATGTTAAGAAAATTAAAAAAAAGGATAAAATAAAAAATTGTAAAAAATATGTATAAAACCAAAAACGGCCGTTACAAGATGTAAGTTGCAATATAAATTATATCGAATTAAATAAATACAGTCCACTACCTTTGTATTGCCACTAATTAAAATGTACACCTAATCTTGCCGGCCCTTGGCAGAATGTTCAGACGAACACGAATATAAATACATCTAAATAAGTATTTTTGTGCTCTGTGTAAAGGAGTCATAAATGTACTTGAAATAAACAAATGAAATTGAACACTTGACATGGGTGCAGTGCACATGTAATCTGAGTGCACGCCGCTTATCTAATAAGATGTTCCCCCGCCTCCTAAATGTGTCCCTTAGTGGGAGACCACTGATAGGGTCCTCGCCGCTCGAGATATGTAGATGTTCGGCAGCATGGGACCTAGATACGCCGGGGCTTATTTACTTAGGCCTCTGCGTAGGCCATGTATTTGTATTATTTGATTCTCATGTAAGCTATTTAAACCGAAGATATTTCTAAATAAAATCAGTTTCTAACAAAACTCAATGAATGAAGATCGTTTCTTTTGAACCCTCTTTTCAAGCCTATTTGGACATATGGCTCCCAGCTATGAGGGAACGCGAGCAGCAGCAACATTAGCATCATACATTGCGCACAATCGAAAATCCTGAGGACTATCAGTGGAGCACAGTGGTATATTCACAGCAGAACATCCACAGAGAACTCGGCATTCTTGGAGTAAAAGATGAAATGGACAAATAAAGAACAACCTACCATGAAAAATTATCCGTGCACCCAAATCATGAGGCTGGTCTCGGGCTTCCAGGAGAACCCGCCTACAACGCAACGACTTTCCAAACCAGCAATAAGTGTGCAGCTCTCAAACATTTTTAACATGTTGCTTTTTTTTTAGTTTGTAGAAAGATTAGGGGTAACTGAAGCGGTATATAAGGGCGTGTGAACACTACTTTGTAGCCGATTATTACCTTCTCGGGAAGGGAAGATGAATTAAAGGTTACAGTAATCAGTCCCATTTTAGATGGTATATTACTTTGTATTTTTCCATTTGTACACTCCAACCACATTTTGGGATTTTAGTTCGTTCAAAATTCCTTCTGCGGGTACATTTCTAAGAACGTTGCAATAAATTACTTCCTTAGACTGATTTAGGATTCTGTACTCCTTTGCTAATTTTCAACAGTTTGTTGGCTTAAAGGGTTTTTTTGTTTTACTAGGAGTGTTTTGGCTTTTCCTGACTTGCAGTTTTCGACATAGCTTCCTCAGATGTAGCCGATGGATTTATTTAAAATGAATGGAAAAATGTGTTTGCCCTTTTATCTTTTTTTTTTTGGATCTGTTTGTGTTTTTGTTTTGTTTACTTGTTTGTTTGAGTTTGGTAAAGTTTGCTGATAATCACTTAATGGTACCGAGGGTTCTAGCTCTAGTTACACGACTTTACTTGATGAAGACTGGACTGGAACTAATTTATTATTTATACGTCCCAGAAACAGTTTGTATGAAAAATTGTATGTATGAATATTTATATACAAAATATATGCCAGCCCTGAAAACAGAGTACCAATTTCGCAAAGTACGAGGGTGGTCCGATAAGTACTTAGCCTCCAAAAGAAAAACGAAAATTTTGGAAAAGTGGCGATTTATTTCTCAACATAATCTCCTTTTAGCTCGCTACATTTGACCCAGCTATGCTCCAACTTCTTTAACCCGTCTGAAAAATACGTTTTCTCGAGGTCTGAAAAATAGGCCTCTGTGGCGGCGACGACATCCACATTCGACGGAAATTTCTGTCCAGCGAGTGACTATTTCAAGTTTGGAAATAAAAAAAACTGTAACATGGGGCCAAATCCGCAGAATATGGTGGATGGTCAATTCGACCAATCTGGCTTTGGCGAGGGCGGAAGTGTGAGTCGGTGCGTTTTCATGATGGAAGAGCCTTTTTTCTTCTCCAAATGGGGGGCTCACTGTTGCGTTTGTTGTCCGGTGTGAGTAAACGCGGCATCCATTGCGCCGACAGCTTTCTCATGCCCAAATTTCATGCAGGATATGACCCACGCGGTCTTTTGTCATGCCTTCTGTCTCAGCTATCTCGCGTATCTTCAATCGGCGGTCTGCCAATACGAGATCGTGAATTTTTGTCACGTTATCCTCCATGGTAGCCGTTTTCAGGGCACCTGGGCGTGGCTCATCAAAAACTGACGTGCGACCACGTTGAAACTCGTTAAACCAATTTTTGACGGTCGCCATCGAAGGAGAAGAGACACTGTACACAGCATACAAGCACTCTTTGATTTCGCCGCGCCATTTCCCTTCCAAAAACAAGAATCGAATCACAGACCGATATTGCTCTTTCTCCATTTTTCTAAAATCCGCGGACACCTCCGATTCCACACGCAATCAAAACAAAATTACGAGTCCGATTCGCCTGAAATTTCGACAGTAGCCGTCTACGAGAATGTACTACACGATAGTACAAGCACAAGAGATAGTGATAGTGACGCGGGCGGTGATGCTAAGTACTTATCGGACTGGCCTCGTAATACCAATTTGATTTTTGTGGAAATCCTGATTACATACAAACATAAAAAGTTTCTAGAGCTATACGCATTCAGGGTGCACTGCTACTGAAAATTATTTTTAGGTTTATTTTAGCAAATTTTAGAATAAAAATATAGCAACTAATGCTAGAGTATAACAACATGTAATACCAAAATATACATATATGTAATATATTTTGATTTAACCCTTTATTATCTCGACAGCCTGTCAAGAACTATATCATGGCTACCGTGCCAAGTTTCTGACCATTGTGTATTGGATAGCAGCGACTTATGTTTTGGCCGATGTATATTCCGCGCAGCTGACCAGTCAGTTCGCACGGCCCGCCCGCGAGCCACCGATCAACACTCTTCAGGACCTGCAGGCAGCCATGATTCGCAACGGATACCGCCTTTATGTGGAGAAGGAGAGCAGCTCTTTAGAGATGCTTGAAAATGGGACGGAAATCTTTCGGCAGCTTTACGCTCTGATGCGGCAGGAGCCAAATGGCTCTCTGCGATTTCTTATTGACTCGGTGGAAGCTGGCATCCAACTGATCGCCGAAGGCGGAGAGGACAAAGCAGTGCTGGGAGGAAGGGAAACACTTTTCTTCAATATTCAGCAATATGGTGCAAAATATTTTCAGCTCAGTCAAAAACTATACACTCGATACTCTGCGGTAGCCGTGCAGATTGGATGCCCTTTTCTGGACAGCCTGAACGATGTGTAAGTACATAAAAATGTTTGAAAAAAATGTATAATATTACGGAAACAAATTTTATAAATAAACATCAGAACACGAAAGAACGTAAAACAATTAAAAGGTTACACTTATCATGACCAGAACTTATCGATGGCCCAGTGAGTCCGATAGGGCCTGAAATGGTGTAAACCAATCTTGAGCAAAAAACCGCTAGCTCGGTCAGTAAGGGACTCGGCATTAGCTATTGAAAGTACATTATTAATGTATGGTCCTGAAGTCCTTACCCATTACATGGCCGGGTTTACTTCTTTAAGAATGCAGACTAAGCCTTGCCTCCTCGACACTTGTCGTTGTAAGCTTGAGCTTTTATGTGGTAGCTTCATGAGTTTCGGCGATACCCGTCATCTCTGCATCTGGTCAACAAAGTCTCCCAGAGTCTTCCTCATCGTCTCGTCTGACTTCTCAAGTTCTATTCCCAGAACTTGGATCACATCTGAGATTATAAATCCAGGACTTTTCCATCTTGGAATTTTTATTACCTTGATTAGGACAATCACTCATGGGCGCTAAATGTAATGATCTTATTCATTTGTTTCTTGCTCGATACGTAGACGTGCGGCTAGCTCAGAGAGGTTGTAAGATCGTTCCACCAAATTTATATTGGGTGATTGCCCCTGTGCCTGGTTTGTGCTTCTTTTTTTATTTCTCCCACTATACCGTTATAGCTACTGCTTCTGCTGCGTCGCTCCTTTCTGGTCGCTGCTGTGTCGCTCCTGGCTTGCTATCCCAATTTGCTGTGGTTAAATATGCTTTTATTCGTTTAAGCGCCACGTGGTGTTGCTTTTCAAACTTGTTCCTTTTTAACGAGGTACTATAAACACTTAATTTTTTTCCTTTACTTATTATTTATTCTTTTTATTTACTCACCTGAGCGTGACAGCCGGCATGTGTCTTGATTAAGATGCAGAGCAAACCAAGAACCTAACTCTTAAAATAGAGAATGTTAAATAATGGGGTTGATACCCACGGTCCATATTTTTTTCAACATTTTTTCTGATCGGAATATAGTACTAAAGAAATGGTGTATTAAAAAGTGAATTACAAAATTATCATATATCTAGGAAAAATGAAACTAATTCTACAAAATTTAACTTAAACGCTAATCGCTGTTTAATATTTGTTGTTTGTTGGCTCTTACGACATCAAGCAGAGCTTGCAACGCGCGTTCACCTAACTGCAATCTAGAAATGAACAGACTAAATAAAACTACATACGAAACAAAATACTAAAACTTTTTTCGAGATAAATAAAATAAAATCGATTTATAGTCTTATTTACAATGACTTAAAATAATTGGAATATAGTTCCTGTTTTCTAGACGACCCAGTATCTCAGTACGCTCCTCTTCCCCGTAAAAAAGTTTGTGAAAAAAAATTAGTACCGAAAATCGTTATACGGTTGAAAAAAGAAGGTAAAATATTTAGAAGAAGACGATTCTGTTTTTGTTTTGTGCTCCGAATTTAAATTTTCTTGTTGAAACCACCGGGGTTAACTTAAATCTTTTTTAACGTTTTTACACCTTTAAATGATTTAAACACCTTTCCTATCGGTTCGCGAGTGCATTGTCATTAACTTGTGTTAAGTGCTGGTTTGTTGTTATTGTTTTCTATTGCTTCCCTTTTTAAGTTTTACTCTTCGTCGTCGGGCGCTGTTGGAACGGCACGCACTCCAATGGTAATATCTCTCAGAGGAGTTTAATACCGGAGTTAATCGGTGTCACGCTCCCGCTCTCTCTCGTTTCGTTCTATCCCGGTTCGAGGTGCTTAACATCAAAGTAAATCGGTGATTTGCTCCCGATCTGTCGCTCTCCTTTCTCTGACATCAAAAAAACTGTTAAGTGCTTTCGATTTTTTTTTGTCCGCTATAGAGCACAGTGGTCCGAGTGAAATGGTTTTCTGTTCATTGAAAAATTGCAAGAAAGTTATCTCGGCGGGACAGCAGAGTATTTCCCTCCATACAGGTGATACAATTTATCACGCAAAGTTCTTTGGCTATTCTGGCCTGGTTCGCGATGCCATTGATAAGAGGAGTGGCCTACGCTACTGCCGTCAAAATACAGACCTGCTTGTGGCGCTTGAATCTCAGCTCAGTAGTCGCATGCTAGCTGAGCCCGATTCCCCAAAACTGCAACCTGCTGCCCGCAATTCGCTTCCAGCTCAGCTGTAAATCCTTGGTACCACTCAAATGTTACTAAGAACGGGGCCATAATGTGATTCGGTACACGAAGTTGCTGGATCCGATCAAAATAAAGTAGTGCAACTGCAACATCTCATTTCGACTTGACGTACGGATTACCGGTCGATACTGGTAGTGCATATAGAAATCCTGATATACCAAAAAAGGTCGCATGTATAGTAACAAAAACGGTAACTTGTGATCGTGTGTTCCATTCCCAAAAACTGTCAGATCGAGATCAGTTAGTAGTATTAGGTGATTTTAATATACCTAGTGCGGCATGGCCCACAGACGAAAATTATATAATTTTACTTTATTGACGACTTGCTTGCAATTTCGCTATCCCAAGTAAACCATGTTAAAAACTCCTAGGGACGTTTACTGGACCTGTGTTTTGTTTCGAATCCAGAAGGCGTTTGTCGATTAAGAACATCACCATTTGCACTACCCGAAGAAACTTATCATCCAATTTTAGAATCATCATCGAATCAAATAGCTTTTATAAAACCCGGCGTGAGGCACGATCAAATTTAAGCGCTTAAAAATCGCTTTTTTCGAAAATTAAGTCTAGAACGACGATAGAAGGCTTATTTAAATTTAACGGAACACTCATAAAAAAAAGGAGTTCAATGCATTGAAAGAGACATTATCGGCCTCAGTCATCTTAGTGCACGAATAAAGTTCAGACCAGTCAAAGCGGGCTATAAAAGTATTTAAGCAATGAAAATTTGCCTTGCCTAAGCAGTGGATTCATTGAAATCCTGTAAACGTCAATAAAGTAAAAAAGAGTCGGGCTAAGTATAAGAAAATCATCATTTGAAAATATTGGCATTAAATAGCAATCTATCATTCTCTACATCGAAGTCCTCAATGTCAGTGTATAATGTTCAAATGATCTTCTGAGTGACTTGAAAACTCTTCTGCAGAATGCGAATTTTAAGAATTTAAATAAATAACAACAGATACCAAACAGTTGATTTAACAACATACTGGCTTAGTTGATGAATGCGAATTGCAATTTGTTTTAAATTTTTTTGTTCAACATTTTTGTTGTTTTTTGATAAAACCACGCCCTTGGGTGGATTTATATAATTACCCGCCTATTGACTGAATTCGCTCTGTATACTTAGTTTATTCATTAGATGAATAAGTCACTGTACACGAGTCCTTCTTGCTGTAAACTTATAGTTCCCTCGAAAGTGGCAGTAATATCGTTCTGAACGCTCATCTTTGACCCCATGATAGTTATATCATATTATCCGTAGCAGTGGCAACATGCGAAAGTTATTATAATCTCAAAGAAAGGCGTCTAACCCCGCTGTTCTGACTTATTCGATCCATAAGTCTATTGCCGACCTTCTGTACGATTTACGAGATATAGTCCAGGAGCAATTCCAAACCACCAGTTTGGTGTTTGGAGTCTACATAGTGCTCGTGAACAGATGCATCGTGTGGTCAGTCATATTCTTAAACACTTTGAGACGAAAAAAATATTATTGCGGAGTATTCTCGGATGTGAAGCAAACCGTTGATCGTGTCTGGCAATGCGGCTTACTCTATAAGCTAAGGTCTATACTTCCTCCTACATACTTTCATCTCCTTCGCTCACTTCCTGTTGGCAGAACCTTCCAAGTTTATGTTCGTTGCTCAAAACCTACAACGCGACCAGAACAGTGCTGGAGTCCCTCAAGAAAGTGTGCTGGGCCCTGCTTTGTATGCGATATACACGTCAGGCCTTCCTTCTCCCAGAAGCAGACATACTTTCACAGCGACGTATGCAAAGGACACTGCATTACTTGCGCGAGTGCACTGCGAATGGATGCTAAGCACATAGTGCAGGACATGTTAAATGATTTTGAAGCGTAGGCGGGGCTCTCATCAAGAACTCTGCAGCGGTTTGGTACCTAGGGCTAGCCCTAGACAGACGTACCTGAAAGCTGCCTGTGTTTTAACCTGGCAATAAGGTGAGATGTCGCTCACAGCGAAGTCGAGACTTTTTAAGGCTATTTTGACGCCCTTCTTGGGGAATCCACTTTTAGGCCACTGCCTGTAGCACCTATTAAAACTAATTAAATCATGCCCATGCAAAATCTAAGGACATATGATATGATATGATGATCATGTCTGGAAATCTATTATTAACACTGCCACACATTAAAGAAAAAGATTTCTCTTACATACAAACAGATTTGCCCCGACACTATCTAGACCTATGAACAGAAGAGTCACTCATAGTCTAAAACATTGCCCAATATTGTAAGTGACCTTTTTCCTGTAAACTACCTGTGAACAATACAAAGCGTGAAGGTGAATTGACTTTCACAAAGCTCACTATTAATAAAACTTTTGATTTTTGAATATCACAAATAGAAAGTTGCCCTACATCAACAAAAGGTTCGATCTAGGCCCAGTCGATGTTCATAATTAAAAATGATTTCACAGCAAGGAACTCTCTTGTCATCTACTTCAAGTTTTTGAATATTTTGTGCTACATGTCTTTACATGTTCGTCTGGCGAGGTTACACAGTTAAATTTAATGGATTTTGTACATATATTCCTGTTAACTTATTTATACACTCGTTTTTCTACCCGTTACTCGTAGATTAAAATGGTAGGAGGAAGCGATTCCGACCCTGAAAAAAAAATAAAAAACGAGGACGGAAGCTAACTTCGGCAAGCCGAAGTTTTAATACCCTTGCAGACTTATCCGAAATTTTGTGAAATTATACATAAAAAAAAGATTAGCTATACGTAATTAGTTTAATTTTTAAATAGCGGATGTAGTATGTACTTGTCTGATTGGCAGCAACTTTTACCCTGAGCGGTTAAATTTTAACCGATTTTACCCTATTGTTCCTATGGGAGCTATAGGATATAGACGTCCGAACGCCACGCGCTTTTACCCTGATCAAGGTAGGCATAAAAAAATACGATTTGGAAAGATTAATGTCAATAGCTTTTACACTGCGCGAAATATCATAAATTCTTGCAAGATATATCCAATTGTTCCTATGGGAGCTATAGGAGCTACATTTACTTCTTTTATCTTCGCTGCTGCTATGCTCTTAGGCCTCGTCTACTTAAAAGCGTTTTCTTTATCTATTATATTTGTATCATTTCAAGTGTTTTGATAATGATTTCACTGTTGTCCGTAGAACTAATTAGCATCTGTAGAGTTACTTTTAATATAGCTTTATCAAGCATAGCGGCAATACCAATTTTAAGACAAATCAGATTTCATTTAGCCAAGGGTTTAATGCCTGATCAACAGCTCTTTTTTCTACATGACCCGATATGATTCATGTGATCCATGGAATGCACATCATTAATACGATTTACTATGTCGCGGAATCCGTTTACTATCCAATAACAAAAACCGTCTGTCATGCCGATGAAGTTATTAACTTTTAGTTTGTCTCAATACAAATGGGTTACCCTTAAGATATTTTTAACTTTCTTTCAATGTTTCTGAAAGCTATGAGATCAAGTGGAGCTTAATTATACCCGTTACTCGTAGAGTAAAATGGTAGGAGGAAGCGATTCCGACCCTGAAAAAAAATAAAAAACGAGGACAGAAGTTAACTTCGGCAAGCCGAAGTTTTAATACCCTTGCAGACTTATCCGAAATTTTGTGAAATTATACATAAAAAAAAGATTAGCTATACGTAATTAATTTAATTTTTAAATAGCGGATGTAGTATGTACTTGTCTGATTGGCAGCAACTTTTACCCTGAGCAAGGTGTACATAAATAAATTAGATAAATTGCATAGTTTCATGCCAATAGCTTTTATACTGCAAAATTGTCATATACAAATAGGGAAAAAAGGGATATTTTCGCAGCCTTTAACAATTTTTCCTACGGAAGCTAGACGTCCAATCGGCAAGCGCTTTTACCCTGATCAAGGTATGCGTAAATAAATAAGACTTGGAAAAATGTATGTCAATAGCTTATACACTGCGCGAAATATTCTAAAAAACATGACATTTTGACCGATTTCACCGTATTGTTCCTATGGGAGCTATAGGATATAGACGTCCGATCAGCACGCGCTTTTACCTTGATGAAGGAATGCATAAAAAAATACGATTTGAAAAAATGTATAGCAATAGCTTTTACACATCGCGAAATATTCTGAAAAACATCAAATTTGGACCGATTTTACCCTATTGTTCCTATGGGAGCTATAGGATATAGACGTCCGATCGTCACGCGCTTTTACCCTGATCAAGGTATGCATAAAAAAATACGATTTGGAAAGATTAATGTCAATAGCTTTTACACTGCGCGAAATATCATAAATTCTATATCCAATTGTTCCTATGGGAGCTATAGGATATAGACGTCCGATCGGGGCGATTTTCAAACTTGATCTGCGTACACATGTTTTAGGACGATTGTGAAAGTTTCAGATCGCTAGCTTTTAAACTGAGCTCGCAAACGGTATTGAAATAGACGGACAGACGGACAGACGGACGGACGGACAGACGGACATGGCTATATCCACTCCCCTATTGATCCTGATCAAGAATATATATACTTTATGGGGTCGGAAACGTCTCCTTCACTGCGTTACAAACTTCTGACCAAAATTATAAAACCCTCTGCAAGGGTATAAAAACGAGGACGGAAGCTAACTTCGGCAAGCCGAAGTTTTAATACCCTTGCAGACTTATCCGAAATTTTGTGAAATTATACATAAAAAAAAGATTAGCTATACGTAATTAATTTAATTTTTAAATAGCGGATGTAGTATGTACTTGTCTGATTGGCAGCAACTTTTACCCTGAGCACGGTGTACATAAATAAATTAGATAAATTGCATAGTTTCATGCCAATAGCTTTTATACTGCAAAATTGTCATATACAAATAGGGAAAAAAGGGATTTTTTCGCAGCCTTTAACAATTTTTCCTACGGAAGCTATACGATATAGACGTCCAATCGGCAAGCGCTTTTACCCTGATCAAGGTATTCGTAAATAAATAAGACTTGGAAAAATGTATGTCAATAGCTTATACACTGCGCGAAATATTCTAAAAAACATGAAATTTTGACCGATTTCACCGTATTGTTCCTATGGGAGCTATAGGATATAGACGACCGATCAGCACGCGCTTTTACCTTGATGAAGGAATGCATAAAAAAAAACGATTTGAAAAAATGTATAGCAATAGCTTTTACACATCGCGAAATATTCTGAAAAACATCAAATTTGGACCGATTTTACCCTATTGTTCCTATGGGAGCTATAGGATATAGACGTCCGATCGTCACGCGCTTTTACCCTGATCAAGGTACGCATAAAAAAATACGATTGGGAAAGATTTATGTCAATAGCTTTTACACTGCGCGAAATATCCTAAAAATCATTAAATTTTAACCGATTTTACCCTATTGTTCCTATGGGAGCTATAGGATATAGACGTCCGATCGCCACGCGCTTTTACCCTGATCAAGGTATGCATAAAGAAATACGATTTGGAAAGATTAATGTCAATAGCTTTTACACTGCGCGAAATATCATAAATTCTTGCAAGATATATCCAATTGTTCCTATGGGAGCTATAGGATATAGACGTCCGATCGGGGCGATTTTCAAACTTGATCTGCGTACACATGTTTTAGGACGATTGTGAAAGTTTCAGATCGCTAGCTTTTAAACTGAGCTCGCAAACGGTATTGAAACAGACGGACAGACGGACATGGCTATATCGACTCCCCTATTGATCCTGATCAAGAATATATATACTTTATGGGGCCGGAAACGTCTCCTTCACTGCGTTACAAACTTCTGACCAAAATTATAATACCCTCTGCAAGGGTATAACAATGCTATTGCTTAGACATATATATTACTTTGTTTTTTAGTTATTAAACATGAGAGTAATTAATTTTGAGTCAAATAAGGGCTATCTTACATTGTACAAAGTTGAACAAACATTCAAACAGAAAATATTTTAAAAAGTAAAAAGTTCTCTTAAACTTATACTTGCTTTTTCTCCTCTTTCAGCCTCATGCACTTGTTCGAGGGAGGAATCCTAGAAAAGATGACCACTGCCGAATACGCGGCACAGTCCCGCAAGATTTCCAAGGATGACGTCAGGCAATACAATGAGTTGGCGGCTTCGGAAAACGGTAAAGCCAGTGACAATGGAAAAAATAGCGAGGTTCAGAGCCGAACTCAAAACAATGATCCCGATATTATCAGTCCACTAAGCCTGCGCATGCTGCAAGGGGCTTTTATCGTACTAGGAGTAGGCGGACTCGTTGCAGGTGCTTTTTTCTCTTTTATTATGAGCTAAGTTGATTTTTATTCTTGCCCAGGAACAATTCTGCTGCTAGAGCTGCTCTTTTGTGAAATTAATATTGGTCAGAAGCGTTTATGGGTACGATGGAGCCGCACTTGTAAACGCCTTCAGCGCTTTGGACAACGCGAGACTACGTGAATCTTTCTACCTCATTGTTTTAGTAACTTCATATTTTTTCTGCTCGTAGAAAATTCAAGAGTCTCTGAAAAAAGGACAGTATTAACTTTTCGCAACAAGAGACATTCTAAATTACAATTTCTATTAAAGTGCTAAAATGGTTTGTTACTTAATTTGATTTTGGCTAAGCATTTTTATTAGCTTGTGTCATATTGTGTTATGTAAGCCGAAAAATGAGCTGCGCTAGGAGAGTAAACGGTATGTTCCTAAGCTTTAGAAAGTGAATTTTAATACGCTAGTCTAAAAGCAACTTCTCAACTTCCAGCACGTGATTAGCAAATTGCGGTGTTAATCGATTTAAAAATTGGGAGTTGATCAAAAGCGTACCAAAAAAGTAAGTTTACCTTGTTAATTATTGTTTCGTTCTGGCGGTTAATTCTTAATTTCACATCAATGAGTGGGAGAATAATTTTTTAATTCCGAATTAAGAAAACGAATTATGAAGGAAAAAGATAAAATGTCTGCTTAAGAAGATCAAAAACTATAGCGAAAAAAGGAAGGTGCAAAACTGGGTTCATGCCTTTTCTTTTTTGGTTTTATATTTCTGACAATTACATTGCTTCTTATATTATTTCAATAATTACGCATGTTTTTACAAATGGCATAAGGAATCGTTCAGGTTTTATGAGCGCTGGAACATGGAAATGATGAACGTGGAATCATCTCTGCTCCCCACTGTAGGTCCTACCTTAAAATTTAAATACATAAAATTTCCACTTGGGAAAGAATGTGGTTTCCAACTGATTTTTAGGTTCTGGGCGAAAATTATAAAAGAGCTTGGGAGCTTTGAACCAAGCGGTACGAAAATAAGTGGTAAATAATTGGGTTAACTACTGCCCTCTTCCCTTAGAGTACATCAGTTTGAAATGGTCGGGATTTTTGACAAATGTGAAACTCCGATTCCCACAGAGCTCATCCACCATCCACCATCCGATGTCAGCTGATCTGAACAGCTGTGGCTCATCATTTTAGCCCGCTGCATTTTGCACAACTTTTAAAATGAGCACAACAGCGTTATAAAGGACTAACACATACGGTTATACACCAAAATATACGGTTATGCATAGAAATTTTCCTATTAATTCGGAAAAACCTACTCTTTGCCCAATTAATAGGAAAATGATCACATAAAAACACAACTCGCGTCTAATTTTCTTTATACGACTCTGATCAAATTCAAAGTTACCCCGTTAACTTCTGCTTTTGCGCACTTGCTACACTCTTTCCTCTCTCTCTATCTACTGTGATCTCCCGCTCTTATGTTTCCTAACAGCGCGTGGCAAAAAAATGTAAAATAAACAATTTGAATGGTATATTTTTACTACACTATCAAAAAACAGGCCAAATAGATTTTCGCCAAAAAAAACGTCTTTTGCGTATTCTGGCAGTAAAGAATGTAAAGACCACTTAAATTCGATAATATATCGACTTTTTGCTTAGTTTCTTTGTTTAGAAGATAGCTAGAGTTTTGGTGAAACCATCAAATGAATTGTTAAAGCTTAGGGAAAAACTTTACCGAAGGAATTTTTGATACTCAGTTTAGAAGTGCCATTTTTCGACGTTTGAATATATTTTTTGCTAAATTGTAATTTTAGAACGGGTGTTAAAAATAGTAAAAAGCTTTAAATCTAAGCGGTCAAGTGTTTTGAACATTGATAATTTCTTAAAATATTTTTTGCGAAAATACTGAATCGATTGGTTAAGCGATTTAGCGTCCAGTATTTTTGAAAAGAAAATGGACCTTTTTTCTAATTGGAAGCGATTGGGGCCACCTGGGGAGCCCCAATAAATCTTAGCAAATCCGTTTAAAGTTATTAGAATGTAATAAAAATGCATATTAATATTGTTAACCAGTGGTTTTGGCTGTGCGTTGATTCCCAGTTTTCTTACTGATAGCTTTATATATAGAGATACTTGCTGACAGATTGCAAGTGATCTAGGTGAACAACAAAATCAAGCTAATATGTCAGCAGATTTTTTCCACCCTGCAGAAAAAATATGAACCACTTTTGCCCAATATTGTCTAAATGGTAACCAATCAAGTTCATTGTATATAAATGTTTGTTTTTTGTTCTCTCGTTCTCCAAGGTGCTGCATGTTATAAGTTCGGTATGCGCCTAGGAGAGAGTGGAGCAACTCTTAATGCTGCCACACGGATAGATCAGTTGTTAATTAATTAATACATGTATAAACAGCATTTTTTGATTTGGGGCCTTCTTTTTTGAAAAGTTACCCGCCATTATTTTTTAAATTTTCGTAAGGAATGTTTCAATTTTCACTGTCAAGAAGAAGAACTCAGAGTTTTACCGAAAAAACATCGCCTAACTATCGCATAAAAAAGTCCGTCAAATTCGGATAGGGAACTAACTGGGAATTTTCGGAACGGCAAAACCTTATGGACCATTCGTTCAACTGATGGTGGACGGATCTCTGTGGGAAGGCAGAATTAGAGCCAAAATTTAACAACTATTTTAACGATCTAACTTATATACTGCCTAGCTTTAAAACTGAGGGACTAGTTGGCGTAGAAAGGACAGATTCACGGACGGATTAGATTTATTCATATAGATAAGATTGCATTCGTATACGTATCGAGAAATTCGAGCCTGTTACTTACACCTACTAGACTGCAAAAAATGTTTGCATATCTTGGAAGCTTCTGGCCATAAAAAAAAGTGAAATAGTGATCTTACCTTATTCATTCTAACGCACAAGCATCAAGTCCCAGAAATATCAAAAATACGATTTAAAATTCGCAAAGCCTACTATTAATAAACTTAATATCATATATCGACGGAGGACAGTGAACAAAGTAATTTGAGAAGTAAAGCAGCAGCACTTCGTACCATTTTTGCCTTAAACAAAGCTACAGTCAATTTACTCATATCAATATGTAACAGTTTGCTTTTTTTTTGTTTTTGCATGTAATTGTGAACATGTGATTTTAGAATATAAGTTAAATACATGTGATCGGTCCTGGTAGTCGCTACCCGTTGTCCGTGGGGAGGGGGATGACGACACGGCCTGACGTGGCCAGCTGGTCTTCTGGGTGAGCGACGTGTGTTTTCAAAGAACTTCTTCTTCGAGTAATGAGTAATAATAAACACAGGCGGTCAGTGTTGGTGTGCTTACCGCCGTTCGTGGATAACCAATTTAATAATTATGTAGCTTTCGCTCTTTATAAATATCAAAATCTAACTAAAACTTATAAACTAACTAGACGTGGCCGGCAAGCTGACCGCTTGTCAGAGCAAAATGCTGAAACTTGCAAAGAGTGCATGAGTCACCATGCCGAGAACCAGGCACGTCCCCAAAGGCGCTTAAAATGAGTCTGTACATAAAAACACTGAATTCAAGAATCAAATTACCCCTTAATTGTGTTAAATTAATATATAAGTTTATCGGAATACAAGTTCTATTTATATTTATAGGTATGTACGTGAGGCGGAGATAATCTATAGTAATCTTAGTCTACACATAAGGAGTGTCTTACATGTAGTGATTCTTCCGCGAGGAAGCGAAATCGCGAGAAGTGAAAAGGAAGGAAGAATAAAGAAGCGGACAGACTAAGTTAGAATACATACGAAACTAATACTAATACTAATTTTGTGCTAAGTAAGATCAAAATAATGCTATTAAGATTGGCAAAGAGTCGGTAGTAGAAATAACATGGTATAGTCTCTGATAGTTTTACACAGTACTCTAAACGGTTCATGCGTATCATAGTTTGATCTACAATGATTTAAAGTTAGAGGAATATACTTCCTGGTAATTCTATTAGACACAGAGAAGTTTAGGCGACCAAGTATCTCGGTACTCTCCACATCTCCATGAATATGTTTATGAATAAGAGTAGTGCCAAGCATTGCTGTATGGTTTGATAAGGATGGTAGATTAATTAGAATAAGTATACTTGCATTCCAGTTGAGGCCGCGTGAAGCTAATAATAAAAAGACACCAAGTTTGAAAAACATTTAGTTCCGATTGTAAGTCTGAACTGCTGGAAATTTCGTTACGTTGCAGACATAACTTCATCATCGGTGTACTTAGTACAAGCGACTTTGTCAAGAGTCGTGGGATATCGTTAATAAATAATGCAAAAAGAAGTAGGAGCGCAAGGTGGCTTTCATGTGGGATGCCCAAAGTAGGTCGAATCAAAGTAGAGATAGAGCTGTAAAAGGGGACTCGATGAGTCTTACCACAAAGATAACTTAAGATCCATTTTAGAAGATCACATGGAAACCCTGTCGTCGTAATCTCCGCCCTATAAATCCATGTTGACATGGATGGGGTGTAATAGTGGTTTCGAAAAGCTTTGGGATGGCAAATGGGATATACCTCTGTAATTGCCTGTATTCGATTTATTTCCTTTCTTATGAAGGAGAATAAATAATAACTCCTTCCAAATAAAAAAATTGTGCAAGGGTCTACACAGAGTTTCAGCACAGTTTCAGCAATGTGAATGTACTGGTTTAACTTAATGGAGATCCAAGAGAAGAAAGCTTGCGCTTAACCTCGGACAAAAAATTAAGTTTGACTTGGATATGACATTTGAATAAGACGGATTTAGACGGGATGTAGCCAGATTGCAAGTATCTAGGATTGGTGTCAGTTTAAACTAGGCGTTGCCACCTGATCACGATTGCACCAACGTTTCTCACTATGGTCGCGTTGCCGACCACGTTAGCGTTGCCAGCTGGTCTCATCGGTTGAGCTCTGATTGGGCTAAACGCAAACCTGAGCCAGGGTTGTGTTGGGAAGTTGGACTAAAAATGTAGGTACCAAGTTTCCGGAGAATTTCTTCTGCAGCCGATCAGATAAAAGCTCGAAGTCCCATTGGGACGATTTTTACTTTGTGCGCAGCCGAAACCGACAGTCCAGTCCGCGACCGTTGGCACGGTAAAAGATAACCCTTGTGCGGGAAGCTGAAGTGACGTTGATGCACTATGATCAGTGCAAACAAGTGGCTCTAGGGACTCCAATCAGTGCTTGTTACGCGCGGAGCCTTATTGGGAGTAAAAAAAATAGATCGCGAAAGGTGAAAAAGGAAACGGACAGACTAAATAACGAAACACGATACTAATACTAATTTTGTGCTAAATAAGATAAAATTAATACGTTTATGATTGACAAAGAGTCAGTAGTATAATAGTATGGTATAGTCTATAGTCAAGTCAGTATTCTAAAAGGTTTGATCTACAATGATTTAAAGTAAAAGGAATAAAGTTCCTGGTAATTCTATTAGGCACAGAAAAGTTGTGAGGAGTTAAATA
>JAECXW010000277.1:0-11151 GCA_018153365.1 Drosophila fuyamai | reverse complement strand
ATTGCAGCCATGTCGAAAGCGCCAGCGCGAAGACTTGATGCTTTGGCCAAGGGCTGCCAAGAATCGGTTTAAGAAGCTCGTCCGCACCGTGATCCTGAACATGCAGTGAATTACGCCACCGAGGACACGGGCCGTTCGCTGAACGTGAAGAAGAACGTAGCCATGCTGGTGCGACAGAGGCTTGCCCAGGTCGGCATGACCATGGCCATAGGAGTGCTGAGCAGACCGCTGAACTCTGTGAGCCCAGAGTAATCCCCATCCCCCTCACCGAATTCCAGGAGAAATCGCTCCTGCACTCCGCATGCCACACGAAGCGTCGATGACAGGAAGAAGTTGTGCAACATTGTGGCGAACCTAGCATGCTTTTCCAAATTTCCGCCAGTGGGTAGTCCTCTTATTGATTGCTCATTTACCACTCATCATTATTGGGTCTCTCTTCTGTAGAAAGTACGCGCCCGCCTGGTACCGCATGTCAAGTTCATGGCGGTCACTCCCGGACGCGTTATCATGAAGGAGGGCGATGTCCCCGTAACCATATATTTTATTATCGCAGGAGAGGTGGAAATGTCTAGGAATGTATTGAACAAGGTAAAATTTTTAAATCGTATCTGATCTACTTAACGCGACAGTGATACAGTCAGCACAGAATTTAATCGTGCACCCATCATTATACCCTTGCAGAGGGTATTATAATTTTGATCAAAAGTGTGCAACGCAGTGAAGGGAGTCATCTCCGACCCTATAAAGTATATATATTCTTAATCAGGATCACCTCCTGAGTTAATATAAGCATGTCCGTCTGTCCGTCTGTACGTCTGTCCGTCTGTCTGTCCGTCTGTCTGTTTCTACGCGAACTAGTCTCTTAGTTTTAAAGATATCGAATTGAAACTTTGCACACACCCTTCTTTCCTTTGCACGCAGTATATACGTCGGAACGGACGGGATCTGCCGACTATATCCTAAAGCTACCATATAACTGATTGATCGGAAATGCCATAACTTTGGTGTTTGTAAATTTAGGAAGTTGGGATTTTCTATGGGTTTTATATTTGGCCAATCAATCCGACCTACCTAATTTCATAAGGATCAGCCGACTATATGCTATAGCTGCCATATAACTAAACGATTGGAAATGCCATAGCTTTGGTGTTTTTTAAAGTAAGGAAGATATTTAGTAAATTATAAACAAATATTATTATGGTTTCAATATTTCAAAGAATTTGTTTGTTAGGATATTCAAAATGTAACGTTTTAAAGTTAAATATCTGTTATTTAATTTTTGTGAAGGCCACAAAGGGCTATGAGCTACAATCAGAGGCTATCTTTGGACCCGGCGATTGTATTGGCGACATCGATGTCATGGAAGATTCGCCCAGAACCAACACTTACATCGCCACAAGTAAGCTTCGTAGTTTGGAATTGAGTTCAATGGATTAACCAAATCTAGTTTTCAGCTAATTGCGAGCTACTAGCTGTATTTAACACTAACTACAAACTCGTCCTTCAGCCCTTTATGCAAAAGCTGTGGAAAGAAAAGAAGGCTGCGCTTCGGGCTCTAGACTATTTTAACTTTCTTAACGAAGAGCAGGTGAGTGCTGGAAAATAAACCTACCCGAATTGCGACATAGGCCCATGTCCACTGGCTCAGATCGTAAACGCCAGCAAGTACGGGACCATTCAGCAGTTCGATCCGTTGGAGACAATCTACACCGAGGACTTGGGCTCTATGAGCTTTGTCTACTTTGTTCTTAGCGGCGAGTGCGTCGTGCTCCAGTGCCTTCACATGAAGGTCTGCTATCTGGCCACATCCTATCTGGCCTGACTATATAATTTCTCTTCCCCTCCAGGTGAGCATGGTCAAAAGGGAGAAGGTATTCGAGCTGGCATTGGTGCCCAAACGGGAGTCTGGAGCCCTTAATATGGATGACGGTTCTAAGACTAACAACGAGCCGTTTTTTGACGTAAACGAGTACATGCAGTCCAGTTCGTCGGTGGATGAGAGCAACCAAAGCAAGAAGAGGGGTGAGTGTTCAAAGCTGGTGGTAAACGAAACATCGGGCGGTCTGGAGCATGTCTACATGTAAACTATTAGATCCACATTTTCAAAATTTTTATTTTTCATCATAGTTTATCATTTACAACCAGCGTTAGAATTTCGTTAGAATAATGACAATACATTACCCTTGGAGAGGGTATTCTATTTTAGTAAGAAGCTTGCAAAGTAGACATTATCGATCATATAATGTATATATATTCTTGGTCGGGAGCATTAGCCAGTCCGTTTCTATGCAAACTCTCTTAGTTTTAAATATATTTGCTCGAAACTTTACCTAAAGTCTTATTTACAAATGTATGTTAAAAAGGCCAGGATAGTTGCCAATGAAAGGAACGGAAACTTAATAATAATAACATTTTTCCAAACCTATACGCATAGAACTCCCAAAGCACCTTTTTTTCGATTTCAGAAATATCGTTTTAAATTCATAATTTAGAGCTGCCCTGGAAACGATAGGAAAATTAATGGGAAAGTCGAGACAACATCGATTTTATACCCATTATCCGTGGCGTGAATGGGTATATTGTGCTCGTTAAAAAGTATGTTACAGGAAGAAGAAAGCTTTTCGATCCCACATTCGGGTGAACTTCCATTTAGCTCCAGCCTCCGATTTTTCCCTGTTTTTCTGAAAGATAACGGTAAAGCGAAAAATATTTAAAAAAATACATGTTTTACGTCATATACATATTTCTGTAAGCCTTAAAGTTTTTGAGTTAAACTCACTATTCCAGAATCTCTTGAAAATAAAAAGTCGTTGGCGCAAACTTGCGTCATTATGCACGATATATCGCACGGAAGCTTACCATTTTATCGATGTGTCGTTATTGAGATCAATGTGTTAGAGATGGTGCTTCCGGTTACGAGGATCGCTAAAAAAATGATTTTAGAAAACGAAAAATTATAAAATCGAATTTAACAATATAAAAATATTGGACCTTTGCCCATTTCAGTTGTCACAGTCATGAAAGTTGACTGCTAAATATAACTACAAATTATAAAACAAGAGAGAACGCTATAGTCGAGTGCCTCGACTGTTAGATACCCGTTACTCAGCTAAACAACGATTTTTATGTTAAAATCGGTACCCAGGGAACACCTCCAATTTGGCTAACTTAATTTGATTTGCATAGTTCTTGGGATATAGTTCGGTATTGACAAATGAAAACCATCGCAACTTCCTTTAATAGAAATCCTTATCGAGAATTAACGTTGACTCTGTTGAGCACCTTGGCCAGCTGTTCCAAAGTCATCCGTTAGATGGCGCTATTGTATTGCGCCATCTACCCCAAAGACATTGGTTCCACGGGCCATGAAAGGTCGAAATGTAGGCGCTAACGAGGCTTAAGCGTTTAATGGGTTTTTGGGCGTTAGAGTGGGCGTGGCAAACTTGTATTAAGCCAATCGATAGGTATTGACGAAACAAATACATATCAATTAAAATTTTTATAATAGCATCAAAACTGTGGCCACAGCTTGTGGCTTTTGGGCGTCAGAGGGGGCGTGGTACCATTTTAAAACAAACTTGCGCTGCGTAGGAACTCCTAAAATCTACATGCAAAATGCCAATCTCCTATCTTTTATAGTTTCCGAGATCTCAGCGTTCATACCGACAGACAGACAGACGGACAGACGGATAGACGGACAGTCGGACATGGCTAGATCGACTCGGCTAGTGATCCTGAACAAGAATATATATACTTTATAGGGTCGAATACGCTTCCTTCTACCTGTTACATACTTTTGCCCGAATACAATTTACCCTTTTAATGGGTATAAAAAGAATGTATTAACAAATATCGCCGAGATTTTGAAAATTTGTATTAAATTTAGTACCACAAGGTATCACATAAATCTTTGTCAATTTAAAATAATATTAATATTCATATATTTATATATTTCTTATATTCATATAATATTCACTTCAACCATAAAGATATTAAATAGAGTATCATACAATTTTGTATTTTGTAAAAAGGACCTGGTGGAACAATATCAGGGCTGTTTAAACTTTGGCTTACCGAATTTAGATTCCTTTTTTTCTCGTTTGACAGCTGCGTAAAATGGGACTCAAAAGAGATACAGCGCGCCTGTGCCGACATGAAAAAGTCGCCGACCAGGAGATCCACCAAGGACCAAGCGCGACAGCGGCAACGCCAGCGACAGCGGCAGCGGGAGGGAGAGCGCCAGGAGGAGCGGGAGGAGTACGAGTTCTACATAGGGGGCGAGGGCGAGGAGACCTACGATGCCTCCGAGGAATTCGCCGAGGACCGGTACAGTGAGAATTCCGGCCGACAGTCGCCCGTGCCCGAAACTATCGAACTGGGCATAGAGAGCGAGACGGAGGGCTCGGAAATATTCACGGCCTCGAACACCTCGCTGCAAGAAACGGTCGAGGAGAGGGACGACTCGGAGCACTATGAGACGCATTTTATTGACGTGGGCTCACTAACCTACGGCGGGATCTTCGGGTTGGGCGAGAAGATGGATCACCGCGTAATTATGGCACGGACAACGGTGCAGTGCATCCTAATACCCCGCTTCTGGCTCTTTGAGGCCGCCCAGAACCCCGGTAACATTTGGCAGAGGCAGCGTTTCTATATCGAGTGCAATATTCCAACCAGGGAGGACTTGTTTAAGGACTTCCTGAAGACACGAAAGTGGGAAAAGTTCAGACATGACTATATCCAAAACATACTAAATTCGGATTCTTTGGCCAACTTTACAAAGGTCGAAGATATACCAATAATTAGTCGCATTGTGGAGTCGAAAGCTGACGAAGCTTAAGCTCGACCTAAATTTCCTTGCCGTTTATTTATATTTTTGCAAGTTTCCAGCATTATTAAATCATTAGTAGTGTGCCTGTTTCAAAATTTCTTGGATATAAGACAGCGAGCTAAAGCGTTGTTCGATACCAATACTCACATATCGCTTGTTTACAAAGGCATACACTTGAGTACGGTACTTAATGTTTATAAGTCTGAAATGAGTATTTGAGCAATTACATATACATATAATACAATATCTTAGTCGATTAATTTTTGTCGTCTAAATAAAGTTAGGTTTTAATAATTATCATTACTATTGTGCGGCTTGGTAAGTTTAAGTAGAAATTGCATGCTTGTACGAGTAGTAACATGGTGTGTTAAGGTTTAGCAATTTTTAATTTGAACCTTAACGGATGCACTTAAAAGAATTTTTTAATTAAACAAATTGTTTTTCGTCTAAAAAAAGGATTAGTTTTGTCATGGAATTCAAAAAAAAAATAAATAATCTTTATTTTGGTCCTCTTGATGAAAATACGGCTCATTTCAGAATGTTGTATAAAAAATGTTAAAATTGTATGAGGTAAGTATGTTATACCATCTGCACATTCAAAATAATTTTAAAAAATTATTTATAATTTTAAAAGGTTTGTATAATTTACAAATAGGTTTGTAATTTTTTAAGTTTTTTTACTGTAGTGAACAAATTTGATTTTTTTTGTGGAAAAATATAAAGTGTGTTCCGTTTTCGTGAAATATGAACGCTGTCTTTCATTGTTAGTATTTGGGGCTGTAAAAAATGGCATTTAAGCGTCTATTATCAAATCATGCAACATGAAAAGTCAATTTAAAGAAATTATTTATTACCGGAGACTTGGGAAATTTACTACTCGCAAAAGTAAAAACATTTTTAGCCGACATTTTAATTAAGCTGAAAAATGCAAATAGTAATCGGTTTTTGGGTAACTGTAGCCTTTGTTACTTATATTTTCGTAGGTAAGTGAAGTACAAAATTTATGTTCTGATTAAGATAACTGATTTTTATTTACAGGACCCATCAATAATCCAAAAAGAATACTTTGGATAAAGGATCAACATTCCAATCAAAACTTAGCCTTTTACCTTTATTTATCTAAGCCATCGGATTCTCATAGCAGACGTTTTATTTATTTAAATTATACCAGGTCCGCTATTAGATTTCGAAAAATGACTAAAATATGGTTATATAATCAACTTAATCCAAAAAGAACAGTAAGCTTTAGAAACTATTACAAATTCGTAAAATCGAAAATTAGACTAGATATCACATTTAAAAATAGTTTGCGGCAGCTATTTTTGAATACGCTTCTGAGCTGGCGTATTGCTGGATTCACCATATTTCCAGTTTTGAAGTATAGTTTATTAAGGGTAAGTTATGACCAATAACAAAACAGATTATCTTTTAATTTTACATTTTCAATTCAAACAGATATATTGGAAGAAAGACTTATTTTATCATTGCTTCACACAGTTTCACACTATAAGCATGAAGAAGTTTGAAAAGGATCCTTTAACTAACATTACAAATTTGCAAGCAGATCTTAATCAATATATTATTTCAAAACAACTTTTTTTTTGCACAAACACTGGAATTAAAATTATTGTGCTATCTTGTCGTATTCAGATTCAAAATAATTTGTCGCGGAATGGCATTACCCCTTTTATTCTGCACAGCATATTTAAAAACAAACATATTCAGTGTTTTATACATTTAATAAGTAAGAAAAGTACTTTTAGAAGATGCATTACAATAGATTTCATAACTGAATCTTTTCTAAGCACAAGGAACTTACAGCTGAAGATACATTTGAAGAGCCGTGCACAAAGGGTGAGTTTTTACGAATGTGCAATTTTTTGGATACTTGATCATTTAAAAAATGTATTCTAAGGTGCTAAATTCCTCAAAGGCCTATACAGCTATATTAAAAAATACTAACATATTGGACAGTAAAAAAAGGAAAGATATTGCTAAAGAATTAATAAAATCAATTGCGGTCAGGAAAGCCGCACAAAAACTTCAAAATTTCTCAAAAAACTTAAGTAAATATGCTAGGTATATTATTAAGCCAATTCTACCGTTGTTAATACTAATTCGAAGACGAAAGTATTTATTAATGAATACGTCTAAAGTTGTAACTCCAAAGAATATAATGGAAAAAACAGAATCTTTTGAATATTTGTCGGCAAATAAAACAAAAGTAATCGTTTCACAAGAACTATTGCAAAAATTTAAATTTGTCCATTTACAAGAGAAACATATATTTTCTATAAAAAACTTATCAATTCCAATTAATAAAAAAGATAAATTAGCTATTATGCTCACAAACAAAACATTAGGTGAAGCACAATTTAAATTAGTTAACGAGAACGTTGGCCTCGTTATGCAAGTGACATTAAGGTCACCTCAAACAATAACAAAATGGCCTCTAATCCAAACTACTGAACACAAAAAAATCAACTACAATTAGTAACCAATCTTAATATAAAAGGTCAAATCTCAAAATCAATTTATTCACGTATAATTTCTAATAAAGGGTTAAATTTACAAAATGTATCCTCAAAATGTAAGTGTTCTTGCCAATTAAAGGTATGCAATGAATCATGCATCTATGAATGCAGATCAAAAACGAGCAGCAAGCCATTAACTTATAATGTTTGCGATTGCACCTGTGAAATAGAAATAGAAGAAGACTCTTGTTCCTGCAACTGCAAAGACACAAATGCAAGCCACAAATCACAAAATTTTGTGTCTAGAAAAAATCTTGTAACACAAGAGGAAAATGTGAAACTTTCGAAATGCCAACCTCAATCGGGTATAAAATCCAAAATTCAACTTGCTCAATCGAGTTCTCTTGTATGTGATTGTAGCTGCCAACTTGAAGAAAACAAAGAATCATGCATTTGCGGTTGCGGTTTTAAAAGTAGTACTTCAGTATTTAAAAACATTACAAATCAAGATCAAAGTGTGATTGGAAAGAAAGTACTGCTGAGTACACGTTTTTCTGTGTGTGATTGTACCTGTGAACTTGAAATGAGTAAAGACTCATGCATCTGCGACTGCATTTTCGGGCCCAGTTCTGTGCCTCAGGCGACTACGATTTCAAAATTTCAACTTGAACAATCAACTTTTCCTAAGTGCGATTGTACCTGTGAACTTAATATGGGTGAAGACTCATGTATCTGCGACTGCATTTTTAGGACCAGTTCAGAAAATAGGGAGCATTCGGTATCTGCGTCTCAGTCGACTACGATTTCAAAATTTCAACTTGAACAATCAAATTTTCTGAATTGTGATTGTACCTGTGAACTTAATATGGGTGAAGACTCATGTATCTGCGACTGCATTTTAAGGCCCAGTTCAGAAAACAGGGGAGCATTCGGTATCTGCGCCTCAGTCGACTACGATTTCAAAATTTCAACTTGAACAATCAACTTTTCCTAAGTGCGATTGTACCTGTGAACTTAATATGGGTGAAGACTCATGCATCTGCGACTGCATTTTTAGGCCCAGTTCAGAAAACTGGAAGAATACGGGAACTGCGTCTCAGTCGACTACGATTTCAAAATTTCAACTTGAACAATCAACTTTTCTGAATTGTGATTGTACCTGTGAACTTAATATGGGTGAAGACTCATGTATCTGCGACTGCATTTTTAGGACCAGTTCAGAAAATAGGGAGCATTCGGTATCTGCGTCTCAGTCGACTACGATTTCAAAATTTCAACTTGAACAATCAAATTTTCTGAATTGTGATTGTACCTGTGAACTTAATATGGGTGAAGACTCATGTATCTGCGACTGCATTTTAAGGCCCAGTTCAGAAAACAGGGAGCATTCGGTATCTGCGCCTCAGTCGACTACGATTTCAAAATTTCAACTTGAACAATCAACTTTTCTGAATTGTGATTGTACCTGTGAACTTAATATGGGTGAAGGCTCATGTATCTGCGACTGCATTTTTAGGCCCAGTTCAGAAAACAGGAAGAATACGGGAACTGCGTCTCAGTCGACTACGATTTCAAAATTTCAACTTGAACAATCAACTTTTCTGAATTGTGATTGTACCTGTGAACTTAATATGGGTGAAGACTCATGTATCTGCGACTGCATTTTTAGGACCAGTTCAGAAAATAGGGAGCATTCGATATCTGCGTCTCAGTCGACTACGATTTCAAAATTTCAACTTGAACAATCAACTTTTCTGAATTGTGATTGTACCTGTGAAATTAATTTGGGGCAAGACTCATGCATCTGCGACTGTATTTTTAGGCCCAGTTCAGAAAACTGGAACCATTCGGGAACTGTGCCTCAATCGACGATTTCCAAATTTCAACCTGAACAATCAACTTTTCTGAAGTGTGATTGTACCTGTGAACTTAATTTGGGGCAAGACTCATGCATCTGCGACTGTATTTTTAGGCCCAGTTCAGAAAACAGGAAGAATACGGGAACTGCGCCTCAGTCGACTACGATTTCAAAATTTCAACTTGAACAATCAACTTTTCCTAAGTGCGATTGTACCTGTAAACCTTAATATGGGTGAAGACTCATGCATCTGCGACTGCATTTTAGGACCAGTTCAGAAAATAGGGAGCATTCGGTATCTGCGTCTCAGTCGACTACGATTTCAAAATTTCAACTTGAACAATCAAATTTTCCTAAGTGCGATTGTACCTGTGAACTTAATATGGGTGAAGACTCATGCATCTGCGACTGCATTTTAGGCCCAATTCAGAAAACTGGAAGCATTCGGGAACTGTGCCTCAATCGACGATTTCAAATTTCAACTTGAACAATCAACTTTTCCTAAGTGTGACTGTACCTGTGAACTTATTTTGGGGCAAGACTCATGCATCTGCGACTGTATTTTTAGGCCCAGTTCAGAAAACTGGAACCATTCGGGAACTGTGCCTCAATCGACGATTTCCAAATTTCAACCTGAACAATCAACTTTTCTGAAGTGTGATTGTACCTGTGAACTTAATTTGGGGCAAGACTCATGCATCTACGACTGTATTTTGAGGCACAGTTCAGAAAACTGGAAGCATTCGGGAACTGTGCCCCAATCGACGATTTCAAAATTTCAACTTGAACAATCAACTTTTCTGAATTGTGATTGTACTGTGAACTTAATATGGGTGAAGACTCTTGCGTCTCGCGACTGCATCTTTAGGCCCAGCACTGCAGAAGCCACGACAAGTAAAACAGCAAGTACAGCAAGCAGTTCAGAAAACAGGAAGCTGTCGAGTAGTGTGCCTCAATCGACGACTTCAAAATTCCAGCTTAAGCAATCCAGTTTTTCTGTGTGTGATTGTACTTGTGAACTTGAATGGGTAAAGACTCATGCATCCACGACTGCATTTTTAGGCCCAGCACTTTAGAAGCCACGACAAGTAAAACAGCAAGTATAGCAAGCAGTTCAGAAAACGGGAAGCTGTCGACTACCGTGCCTCAATCGACGATTTCAAAATTTCAACTTCAGCAATCCAGTTTTCTGTGTGATTGTACTTGTAAACTTGAAATGGGTAAAGACTCAGCATCTGCGACTGCGTTTTTAGGCCCAAGCACTTTAGAAGTCACGACAAGTAAAACAGTAAGTACAGAAAGCAGTTCAGAAACAGGAAGCTGTCAGTACTGTGCCTCAATCGACGATTTCAAAATTTCAATTTTTTTCTGTGTGTGATTGTACTTGTGGAACTTGAAATGGGTAAAGACTCATGCATCTGCGCCTGCAATTAGAAACCCAGCACTTCAGAAGCCGCGACAATTAAAACAGGAAGTACAGCAAGCAGTTTAGAAAACATGAAGCTGTCAAGTACTGTGCCTCAATCGATAACTATATCAAAATTTCAACTTAAACAATCTAGTTTTTTTTGTGTGATTGCACCTGTGAACTCCGAAATGGCTAAAGACTCATGCATCCATGACTGCATTTTGTAGGCCCAGCACTTTAGAAGCCGACAAATACAAACAGCAAGTACAGTAAGCAGTTCAGAAAACAGGCAGCTGTCGAGTACTGTGCCTCAATCGACAATTTCAAAATTCCAACTTCAAATCCAGTTTTTCTGTGTGTGATTGTACCTGCGAACTTGAAATGGGAAAAGACTCATGATTCAGCAATTGCATTTTTAGGCCCAGCACTTTAGAAGTCACGTCAAGTAAAAGCAGCAGAAAGCAGTTCAGAAAACAGGAAGCTGTCGAGACTGCACCAATCGACGATTTCAAAATTTCAACTTTTTGCTGTGTGATTGTACTTAGAAATCAGAAATGGGCAAAGACTCATGCATCTGCGC
>JAECXW010000276.1:0-15101 GCA_018153365.1 Drosophila fuyamai | reverse complement strand
TCCGATGTGTTGTTAAAAGGTGGCCCACAACTGGACTTCTAAAGTCCATAATTTTTTAAATTGTACACGCTTCCAAAAATTTTTCCAAATTTTTGAAATTTTGAAATTTTAAAAATTTTAAAAATTTTAAAAATTTTTGAAATTTTTGAAAATTTTAAAATTTTTGAAATTTTGAAGTTTTTGAAATTTTTGAAAATTTTGAAATTTTGAAATTTTGAAATTATTGAAATTTTTGAAATTTTTGAAATTTTTGAAATTTTGAAATTTTGAAATTTTTGAAATTTTTGAAAATTTTGAAATTTTTGAAATTTTTGAAATTTTGAAATTTTGAAATTTTTGAAATTTTTGAAATTTTTGAAATTTTGAAATTTTTGAAATTTTGAAATTTTTGAAATTTTGAAATTTTGAAATTTTTGAAATTTTGAAATTTTGAAATTTTTGAAATTTTTTGAAATTTTTGAAATTTTTGAAATTTTTGAAATTTTTGAAATTTTGAAATTTTTGAAATTTTTGAAATTTTTGAAATTTTGAAATTTTTTGAAATTTTTGAAATTTTTGAAATTTTGAAATTTTGAAATTTTTGAAATTTTTGAAATTTTTGAAATTTTGAAATTTTGAAATTTTGAAATTTTGAAATTTTGAAATTTTTGAAATTTTTGAAATTTTTGAAATTTTTGAAATTTTTGAAATTTTTGAAATTTTTGAAATTTTTGAAATTTTTGAAATTTTTGAAATTTTTGAAATTTTTGAAATTTTTGAAATTTTGAAATTTTTGAAATTTTTGAAATTTTTGAAATTTTTGAAATTTTTGAAATTTTTGAAATTTTTGAAATTTTTGAAATTTTTGAAATTTTGAAATTTTGAAATTTTTGAAATTTTGAAATTTTTGAAATTTTGAAATTTTTGAAATGAAATTTTTGAAATTTTTGAAATTTTGAAATTTTTGAAATTTTGAAATTTTTGAAATTTTTGAAACTTTTGAAATTTTTGAAATTTTTGAAATTTTTGAAATTTTTGAAATTTTGAAATTTTTGAAATTTTTGAAATTTTTGAAATTTTTGAAATTTTTGAAATTTTGAAGTTTTTGAAATTTTTGAAAATTTTTAAATTTTTGAAATTTTTGAAATTTTTAAAATTTTTAAATTTCAAAAAATTTTTTAAAATTTTGAAATTTTTGAAATTTTTGAAATTTTTGAAATTTTTGAAATTTTTAAAATTTTTGAAATTTTTGAAATTTTTGAAATTTTGAAATTTTTTGAAATTTTTGAAATTTTTGAAATTTTTGAAATTTTTGAAATTTTTGAAATTTTTGAAATTTTGAAATTTTTGAAATTTTTTGAAATTTTTGAAATTTTTGAAATTTTTGAAATTTTTGAAATTTTTTGAAATTTTGAAATTTTTGAAATTTTGAAATTTTTGAAATTTTGAAATTTTTGAAATTTTTGAAATTTTTGAAATTTTTGAAATTTTGAAATTTTTGAAATTTTTGAAATTTTTGAAATTTTTGAAATTTTTGAAATTTTTGAAATTTTTGAAATTTTTGAAATTTTTGAAATTTTGAAATTTTGAAATTTTTTGAAATTTTTGAAATTTTTTGAAATTTTGAAATTTTTGAAATTTTTGAAATTTTTGAAATTTTTGAAATTTTTGAAATTTTGAAATTTTTGAAATTTTTGAAATTTTTGAAATTTTTGAAATTTTTGAAATTTTTGAAATTTTGAAATTTTTGAAATTTTTGAAATTTTGAAATTTTTGAAATTTTGAAATTTTGAAATTTTTGAAATTTTTGAAATTTTTGAAATTTTTGAAATTTTTGAAATTTTGAAATTTTTTGAAATTTTTGAAATTTTTGAAATTTTGAAATTTTTGAAATTTTTGAAATTTTGAAATTTTTGAAATTTTTGAAATTTTTGAAATTTTGAAAATTTTAAATTTTTTGAAATTTTGAAATTTTTAAATTTTTAAATTTCAAAAATTTTTGAAATTTTTGAAATTTTTGAAATTTTTGAAATTTTTAAAATTTTTGAAATTTTTGAAATTTTTGAAATTTTTGAAATTTTTGAAATTTTTAAAATTTTTGAAATTTTTGAAATTTTTGAAATTTTTAAAATTTTTGAAATTTTTGAAATTTTTGAAATTTTTAAATTTTTGAAATTTTTGAAATTTTTGAAAATTTTTAAATTTTTGAAATTTTTGAAATTTTTAAAATTTTTAAATATTTTGAAATTTTTAAAATTTTTGAATTTATTTCCAAGTGTCCGATGTGTTGTTAAAAGGTGGCCACAATTGGACTTCTCCAAATCTTATCCAATTCAAATTCAATACTTCTAAAAATTTGTAATTTGATTCTCTAAAAATCAGCATTAAATATTTTTAATATAACGTTGGTCCAATTTTTGACCCAATTTCATGTCACTTATTTCAAAGTTTTCGATGTGTTGTTAAAAGGTGACCCACAACTGGACTTCGAAGTCTATAAATACCAAATTTCCAAAGTGGAATACCTCTAAAGATTTGTAATTTAAAAATCTGCATCAAAATTTTCAATTTAACGTTGGTCCAATTTTTGACCCAATTTCATGTCCATAATTTCTCCAAATCTTATCTGATTCCTCTAAAAATTTGTAATTTAATTCTCTAAAAATCAGCATTCAAGATTTTTAATTTAACGTTGGTCTAATTATACCCGTTACTCGTAGAGTAAAAGGGTATATTGTATTCGTACAAAAGTATGTAACAGGTAGAAGGAAGCGTTTCCGACCCTATAAAGTATATATATTCTTGATCAGGGTCACTAGCCGAGTCGATATAGCCATGTCCGTCTGTCCGTCTGTCCGTCTGTCCGTCTGTCTGTCCGTCTGTCTGTCTGTCTGTCCGTATGAACGCTGAGATCTCGGAAACTATAAAAGCTAGAAGATTGACATTTTGCATGCAGATTCTAGGAGTTCCTACGCAGCGCAAGTTTGTTTCAAAAAGGTGCCACGCCCCCTTTAACGCCCACAATCGCTTATATACGATTTTAAAAATTTAAATATTTCGGAAAAGTAAAAATGCAGTTTTATTGTGTTTTATCAATACCTATCGAAATGTAGAAGAAATTTTCAAATCGGACCATTCGTTAAAAAGTTATGCGTGATCAAAGTTTCTATCTCCATCTCCCTCGCATTCCCTTTACCTGTGTAACGGGTATCTGATAGTCGGGGCACCCGACTATAGCGTTCTCTCTTGTTTTTGACTTAATTTCATGTCATTTATTTCCAAGTTTCCAATGTGTTGTTAAAAGGTGGCATACAATTAGACTTCCAAATTTTACCCGCTTCCAAAGAGGAATACCTCTAAAGATGTGTAATTTGATTCTCTAAAAATCTGCATTCAAAATTTTCAAGTTAACGTTGTTGCAATTTTTGACCCAATTTCATGTAATTTATTATTAAAATTCCGATGTGTTGTTAAAACGTGACCCACAACTGTATTTCCAAAGTCCATAATTTCTCCTAATCTTATCCGATTCCAAAGTAGGATACCTATAAAAATTTGTTATATGCTTCTCTAAAAATCTGCATTAAAAATTTTCAATTTAATGTTGGTCCATTTTGTGATTTATTTCCAAGATTTAAAATTTTTGAAATTTTTAAAATTTTTAAATTTTTAAAAATTTTTAAATTTTTAAAAATTTTAAAATTTTTGAAATTTTTAAAATTTTTGAAATTTTTAAAATTTTTGAAATTTTTTGAAATTTTTGTCATTTTAAAATTTTAAAAATTTTTAAATATTTTAAAATTTTCAAAATTGGACTTCCAAAGTTCATAATTTCTCCAAATCTTATCTTATTCCAAAGTGGCATACCTCTAAACATTTTTAATTTGATTCTCTAAAAATCAGCATTCAAAATTTTCAATTTAACGTTGGTCCAATTTTTGACCCAATTTAATGTCACTTATTTCAAAGTTTCAAAGTTTTAAAATTTTCAAAATTGGACTTCCAAAGTTCATAATTTCTCCAAATCTTATCTTATTCCAAAGTGGCATACCTCTAAACATTTTTAATTTGATTCTCTAAAAATCAGCATTCAAAATTTTCAATTTAACGTTGGTCCAATTTTTGACCCAATTTAATGTCACTTATTTCAAAGTTTCCGATGTGTTTTTAAAAGGTGGCCCACAACTGGACTTCTAAAGTCCATAATTTTTTAAATTTTACACGCTTCCAAAAATTTTTCCAAATTTTTGAAATTTTTGAAATTTTGAAATTTTAAAAATTTTAAAAATTTTTGAAATTTTTGAAAATTTTAAAATTTTGAAATTTTTGAAATTTTTTGAAATTTTGAAATTTTTTGAAATTTTTGAAATTTTTTGAAATTTTTCAAATTTTTGAAATTTTTGAAATTTTGAAATTTTTGAAATTTTGAAATTTTGAAATTTTTGAAATTTTTGAAATTTTTGAAATTTTGAAATTTTTGAAATTTTTGAAATTTTGAAATTTTTGAAATTTTGAAATTTTGAAATTTTTGAAATTTTTGAAATTTTGAAATTTTGAAATTTTGAAATTTTTTGAAATTTTTGAAATTTTTGAAATTTTTGAAATTTTTGAAATTTTGAAATTTTTGAAATTTTTGAAATTTTGAAATTTTGAAATTTTGAAATTTTGAAATTTTGAAATTTTTTGAAATTTTTGAAATTTTTGAAATTTTTTTTGAAATTTTTGAAATTTTTGAAATTTTTGAAATTTTTGAAATTTTTGAAATTTTGAAATTTTTCAAATTTTTGAAATTTTTGAAATTTTTGAAATTTTGAAATTTTTGAAATTTTGAAATTTTGAAATTTTGAAATTTTTGAAATTTTGAAATTTTTGAAATTTTTGAAATTTTTGAAATTTTTGAAATTTTTGAAATTTTGAAATTTTTGAAATTTTTGAAATTTTTTGAAATTTTTGAAATTTTTGAAATTTTTTGAAATTTTTGAAATTTTTGAAATTTTGAAATTTTTTTGAAATTTTTGAAATTTTTGAAATTTTGAAATTTTTGAAATTTTTTTGAAATTTTGAAATTTTTGAAATTTTGAAATTTTTATGAAATTTTTGAAATTTTTGAAATTTTTGAAATTTTTGAAATTTTTGAAATTTTTGAAATTTTTGAAATTTTTAAAATTTTTAAATATTTTGAAATTTTTAAAATTTTTGAATTTATTTCCAAGTGTCCGATGTGTTGTTAAAAGGTGGCCACAATTGGACTTCTCCAAATCTTATCCAATTCAAATTCAATACTTCTAAAAATTTGTAATTTGATTCTCTAAAAATCAGCATTAAATATTTTTAATATAACGTTGGTCCAATTTTTGACCCAATTTCATGTCACTTATTTCAAAGTTTTCGATGTGTTGTTAAAACGTGACCCACAACTGGACTTCGAAGTCTATAAATACCAAATTTCCAAAGTGGAATACCTCTAAAGATTTGTAATTTAATTCTCTAAAAATCTGCATCAAAATTTTCAATTTAACGTTGGTCCAATTTTTGACCCAATTTCATGTCCATAATTTCTCCAAATCTTATCTGATTCCTCTAAAAATTTGTAATTTAATTCTCTAAAAATCAGCATTCAAGATTTTTAATTTAACGTTGGTCCAATATTTGACCCAATTTCATGTCATTTATTTCCAAGTTTCCAATGTGTTGTTAAAAGGTGGCATACAACTAGACTTCCAAAGTCCATAATTTCTCCAAATTTTACCCGCTTCCTCTAAAGATGTGTAATTTGATTCTCTAAAAATCTGCATTCAAAATTTTCAATTTAACGTTGTTGCAATTTTTGACCCACTTTCATGTCATTTATTACCAAATTTCCGATGTGTTGTTAAAACGTGACCCACAACTGGATTTCCAAAGTCCATAATTTCTCCTAATCTTATCCGATTCCAAAGTAGCATACCTATAAAAATTTGGTATATGCTTCTCTAAAAATCTGCATTCAAAATTTTCAATTTAACGTTGGTCCATTTTGTGATTTATTTCCAAGATTTAAAATTTTTGAAAATTTTTGAAATTTTTAAAATTTTGAAATTTTTAAAATTTTTGAAATTTTGAAATTTTTGAAATTTTGAAATATTTGAAATTTTTAAAATTTTGACATTTTTGAAATTTTTGAAATTTTGAAATTTTTGAAATTTTTGAAATTTTTGAAATTTTTGAAATTTTTGAAATTTTTGAAATTTTTGAAATTTTTGAAATTTTTGAAATTTTGAAATTTTGAAATTTTTGAAATTTTTGAAATTTTGAAATTTTTGAAATTTTTGAAATTTTGAAATTTTGAAATTTTTGAAATTTTTGAAATTTTTAAAATTTTTGAAATTTTTGAAATTTTTGAAATTTTTGAAATTTTTGAAATTTTGAAATTTTTGAAATTTTGAAATTTTTGAAATTTTTGAAATTTTTGAAATTTTTGAAATTTTTGAAATTTTTGAAATTTTTGAAATTTTGAAATTTTGAAATTTTTGAAATTTTTGAAATTTTTGAAATTTTTGAAATTTTTGAAATTTTTGAAATTTTTGAAATTTTTGAAATTTTTGAAATTTTTGAAATTTTTTGAAATTTTTGAAATTTTTGAAATTTTTGAAATTTTGAAATTTTTGAAATTTTTGAAATTTTGAAATTTTTGAAATTTTGAAATTTTTTGAAATTTTTGAAATTTTTGAAATTTTGAAATTTTTGAAATTTTTTGAAATTTTGAAATTTTTGAAATTTTTTTGGAATTTTTTGAAATTTTTGAAATTTTGAAATTTTTGAAATTTTTGAAATTTTGAAATTTTTGAAATTTTGAAATTTTTGAAATTTTTGAAATTTTTGAAATTTTTGAAATTTTTGAAATTTTTGAAATTTTGAAATTTTTGAAATTTTTGAAATTTTTTGAAATTTTTGAAATTTTTGAAATTTTTGAAATTTTTGAAATTTTTGAAATTTTTGAAATTTTTGAAATTTTGAAATTTTTGAAATTTTTGAAATTTTTGAAATTTTTGAAATTTTTTTTGAAATTTTGAAATTTTGAAATTTTTGAAATTTTTGAAATTTTTGAAATTTTGAAATTTTGAAATTTTTGAAATTTTGAAATTTTGAAATTTTTGAAATTTTTGAAATTTTTGAAATTTTTGAAATTTTTGAAATTTTTGAAATTTTTGAAATTTTGAAATTTTTGAAATTTTTGAAATTTTTGAAATTTTTGAAATTTTGAAATTTTTGAAATTTTGAAATTTTGAAATTTTTGAAATTTTGAAATTTTTTGAAATTTTTGAAATTTTGAAATTTTTGAAATTTTTGAAATTTTGAAATTTTGAAATTTTTGAAATTTTGAAATTTTTGAAATTTTTGAAATTTTTGAAATTTTTGAAATTTTTGAAATTTTGAAATTTTGAAATTTTTGAAATTTTGAAATTTTGAAATTTTTGAAATTTTTGAAATTTTTGAAATTTTTGAAATTTTTGAAATTTTGAAATTTTTGAAATTTTTGAAATTTTTGAAATTTTGAAATTTTGAAATTTTGAAATTTTTGAAATTTTTTGAAATTTTGAAATTTTTGAAATTTTTGAAATTTTTGAAATTTTTGAAATTTTTGAAATTTTTGAAATTTTGAAATTTTTGAAATTTTTGAAATTTTTGAAATTTTGAAATTTTTGAAATTTTTGAAATTTTTGAAATTTTGAAATTTTTGAAATTTTGAAATTTTTGAAATTTTTGAAATTTTTGAAATTTTTGAAATTTTTGAAATTTTTGAAATTTTGAAATTTTTGAAATTTTTGAAATTTTTGAAATTTTGAAATTTTTGAAATTTTTGAAATTTTGAAATTTTGAAATTTTTGAAATTTTGAAATTTTGAAATTTTTGAAATTTTTGAAATTTTTGAAATTTTGAAATTTTTTGAAATTTTGAAATTTTTGAAATTTTGAAATTTTTGAAATTTTTTGAAATTTTTGAAATTTTTGAAATTTTTGAAATTTTTGAAATTTTTGAAATTTTTGAAATTTTGAAATTTTTGAAATTTTGAAATTTTTGAAATTTTGAAATTTTTGAAATTTTTGAAATTTTTTGAAATTTTGAAATTTTTGAAATTTTTTGAAATTTTTGAAATTTTGAAATTTTTGAAATTTTTGAAATTTTGAAATTTTGAAATTTTGAAATTTTTGAAATTTTTGAAATTTTTTGAAATTTTTGAAATTTTTGAAATTTTTGAAATTTTTGAAATTTTTTGAAATTTTGAAATTTTTGAAATTTTTGAAATTTTTGAAATTTTTGAAATTTTTGAAATTTTTTGAAATTTTTGAAATTTTGAAATTTTGAAATTTTTGAAATTTTGAAATTTTTGAAATTTTGAAATTTTGAAATTTTTGAAATTTTGAAATTTTTTGAAATTTTTGAAATTTTTGAAATTTTTTGAAATTTTTGAAATTTTTGAAATTTTTGAAATTTTTGAAATTTTTGAAATTTTGAAATTTTGAAATTTTGAAATTTTTGAAATTTTTGAAATTTTGAAATTTTTGAAATTTTGAAATTTTGAAATTTTTGAAATTTTGAAATTTTTGAAATTTTTGAAATTTTTGAAATTTTTGAAATTTTTGAAATTTTTGAAATTTTTGAAATTTTGAAATTTTGAAATTTTTGAAATTTTTGAAATTTTTGAAATTTTGAAATTTTTGAAATTTTTGAAATTTTTGAAATTTTTGAAATTTTGAAATTTTTGAAATTTTTGAAATTTTGAAATTTTTGAAATTTTGAAATTTTGAAATTTTTGAAATTTTTGAAATTTTTGAAATTTTGAAATTTTGAAATTTTTGAAATTTTGAAATTTTTGAAATTTTTGAAATTTTTGAAATTTTTGAAATTTTTGAAATTTTTGAAATTTTTGAAATTTTTGAAATTTTTGAAATTTTGAAATTTTGAAATTTTGAAATTTTTGAAATTTTGAAATTTTTGAAATTTTTGAAATTTTTGAAATTTTGAAATTTTTGAAATTTTTGAAATTTTTGAAATTTTGAAATTTTTAATTGAAATTTTTGAAATTTTGAAATTTTGAAATTTTTGAAATTTTTGAAATTTTTGAAATTTTTGAAATTTTGAAATTTTTGAAATTTTTGAAATTTTTGAAATTTTAATATTTTGAAATTTTTGAAATTTTTGAAATTTTTGAAATTTTTAAAATTTTTTGAAATTTTTGAAATTTTTGAAATTTTTGAAATTTTTGAAATTTTTGAAATTTTTGAAATTTTGAAATTTTTGAAATTTTTGAAATTTTTGAAATTTTTGAAATTTTTGAAAATTTTGAAATTTTTGAAATTTTGAAATTTTTGAAATTTTGAAATTTTTGAAATTTTTGAAATTTTGAAATTTTGAAATTTTTGAAATTTTTGAAATTTTTGAAATTTTGAAATTTTGAAATTTTTGAAATTTTGAAATTTTTGAAATTTTGAAATTTTTGAAATTTTTGAAATTTTTGAAATTTTTGAAATTTTGAAATTTTTGAAATTTTTGAAATTTTTGAAATTTTTGAAATTTTGAAATTTTTGAAATTTTGAAATTTTTTGAAATTTTTGAAATTTTTGAAATTTTTGAAATTTTTGAAATTTTTGAAATTTTTGAAATTTTTTGAAATTTTTGAAATTTTTGAAATTTTGAAATTTTGAAATTTTGAAATTTTGAAATTTTGAAATTTTGAAATTTTTGAAATTTTTGAAATTTTTGAAATTTTTGAAATTTTTGAAATTTTGAAATTTTTGAAATTTTGAAATTTTTGAAATTTTTGAAATTTTTGAAATTTTGAAATTTTTGAAATTTTGAAATTTTTTGAAATTTTGAAATTTTTGAAATTTTTGAAATTTTGAAATTTTGAAATTTTTTGAAATTTTGAAATTTTTGAAATTTTTGAAATTTTTGAAATTTTGAAATTTTTGAAATTTTTGAAATTTTTGAAATTTTGAAATTTTTGAAATTTTGAAATTTTTGAAATTTTTGAAATTTTTGAAATTTTTGAAATTTTTGAAATTTTGAAATTTTGAAATTTTTGAAATTTTTGAAATTTTGAAATTTTGAAATTTTTGAAATTTTTGAAATTTTGAAATTTTTGAAATTTTGAAATTTTGAAATTTTTGAAATTTTTGAAATTTTGAAATTTTGAAATTTTTGAAATTTTTGAAATTTTTGAAATTTTTGAAATTTTGAAATTTTGAAATTTTTGAAATTTTTGAAATTTTGAAATTTTGAAATTTTTGAAATTTTTGAAATTTTGAAATTTTGAAATTTTTGAAATTTTTGAAATTTTGAAATTTTTGAAATTTTTGAAATTTTGAAATTTTTGAAATTTTGAAATTTTTGAAATTTTTGAAATTTTTGAAATTTTTTGAAATTTTGAAATTTTTGAAATTTTTTGAAATTTTGAAATTTTGAAATTTTGAAATTTTTGAAATTTTTGAAATTTTGAAATTTTTGAAATTTTGAAATTTTTGAAATTTTTGAAATTTTTTGAAATTTTTGAAATTTTTGAAATTTTTGAAATTTTGAAATTTTTGAAATTTTTGAAATTTTGAAATTTTTGAAATTTTTGAAATTTTGAAATTTTTGAAATTTTGAAATTTTTGAAATTTTTGAAATTTTTGAAATTTTTGAAATTTTTGAAATTTTTGAAATTTTTGAAATTTTGAAATTTTGAAATTTTTGAAATTTTTGAAATTTTTGAAATTTTTGAAATTTTGAAATTTTTGAAATTTTTGAAATTTTTGAAATTTTGAAATTTTGAAATTTTTTGAAATTTTTGAAATTTTGAAATTTTTGAAATTTTGAAATTTTTGAAATTTTGAAATTTTTGAAATTTTTGAAATTTTGAAATTTTTGAAATTTTTGAAATTTTTGAAATTTTGAAATTTTGAAATTTTTGAAATTTTTGAAATTTTTGAAATTTTGAAATTTTTGAAATTTTGAAATTTTGAAAATTTTTGAAATTTTGAAATTTTGAAATTTTGAAATTTTTGAAATTTTGAAATTTTTGAAATTTTTGAAATTTTGAAATTTTTGAAATTTTGAAATTTTGAAATTTTGAAATTTTGAAATTTTTGAAATTTTGAAATTTTTGAAATTTTTGAAATTTTTGAATGAAATTTTGAAATTTTTGAAATTTTAAAATTTTTGAAATTTTTGAAATTTTTGAAATTTTGAAATTTTTGAAATTTTGAAATTTTGAAATTTTGAAATTTTTGAAATTTTTTGAAATTTTGAAATTTTTGAAATTTTTGAAATTTTTGAAATTTTTGAAATTTTGAAATTTTTGAAATTTTGAAATTTTTGAAATTTTGAAATTTTTGAAATTTTTGAAATTTTTGAAATTTTTGAAATTTTTGAAATTTTGAAATTTTGAAATTTTTGAAATTTTTGAAATTTTGAAATTTTTGAAATTTTTGAAATTTTTGAAATTTTGAAATTTTTGAAATTTTGAAATTTTTGAAATTTTGAAATTTTTGAAATTTTTGAAATTTTTGAAATTTTTGAAATTTTTGAAATTTTTGAAATTTTTGAAATTTTGAAATTTTTGAAATTTTGAAATTTTTGAAATTTTTGAAATTTTTTGAAATTTTGAAATTTTTTGAAATTTTTGAAATTTTTGAAATTTTTGAAATTTTTGAAAATTTTTGAAATTTTTGAAATTTTGAAATTTTTGAAATTTTTGAAATTTTTGAAATTTTTGAAATTTTTGAAATTTTTGAAATTTTGAAATTTTGAAATTTTTGAAATTTTGAAATTTTGAAATTTTTGAAATTTTTGAAATTTTTGAAATTTTTGAAATTTTGAAATTTTTGAAATTTTTGAAATTTTTGAAATTTTTGAAATTTTTGAAATTTTGAAATTTTTGAAATTTTTGAAATTTTGAAATTTTGAAATTTTGAAATTTTTGAAATTTTTTGAAATTTTTGAAATTTTTGAAATTTTTGAAATTTTGAAATTTTTGAAATTTTTGAAATTTTTGAAATTTTTTGAAATTTTTGAAATTTTTGAAATTTTTTGAAATTTTTGAAATTTTTGAAATTTTTGAAATTTTTGAAATTTTTGAAATTTTTGAAATTTTTGAAATTTTTGAAATTTTTTGAAATTTTGAAATTTTTGAAATTTTTGAAATTTTTGAAATTTTTGAAATTTTGAAATTTTTGAAATTTTTGAAATTTTTGAAATTTTTGAAATTTTTGAAATTTTTGAAATTTTGAAATTTTTGAAATTTTTGAAATTTTGAAATTTTTGAAATTTTTGAAATTTTTGAAATTTTTGAAATTTTTGAAATTTTTGAAATTTTTGAAATTTTTGAAATTTTGAAATTTTTGAAATTTTTGAAATTTTTGAAATTTTTGAAATTTTGAAATTTTTGAAATTTTTGAAATTTTGAAATTTTTGAAATTTTGAAATTTTGAAATTTTTGAAATTTTTGAAATTTTGAAATTTTTGAAATTTTGAAATTTTTGAAATTTTGAAATTTTTTGAAATTTTGAAATTTTTTGAAATTTTCTGAAATTTTTGAAATTTTGAAATTTTTGAAATTTTGAAATTTTTGAAATTTTTGAAATTTTTGAAATTTTTGAAATTTTTGAAATTTTTGAAATTTTGAAATTTTGAAATTTTTGAAATTTTTGAAATTTTGAAATTTTTGAAATTTTGAAATTTTGAAATTTTTGAAATTTTTGAAATTTTTGAAATTTTGAAATTTTTGAAATTTTTGAAATTTTTGAAATTTTTGAAATTTTTGAAATTTTTGAAATTTTTGAAATTTTTGAAATTTTTGAAATTTTTGAAATTTTTGAAATTTTTGAAATTTTTGAAATTTTTGAAATTTTTGAAATTTTGAAATTTTGAAATTTTTGAAATTTTTGAAATTTTTGAAATTTTTTGAAATTTTGAAATTTTTGAAATTTTGAAATTTTTGAAATTTTTTGAAATTTTGAAATTTTTTGAAATTTTGAAATTTTTGAAATTTTGAAATTTTTGAAATTTTTGAAATTTTTGAAATTTTTGAAATTTTGAAATTTTTTGAAATTTTTGAAATTTTGAAATTTTTGAAATTTTGAAATTTTTGAAATTTTTGAAATTTTGAAATTTTAAAATTTTTGAAATTTTTGAAATTTTTGAAATTTTGAAATTTTTGAAATTTTTGAAATTTTTGAAATTTTTGAAATTTTTGAAATTTTGAAATTTTTGAAATTTTTGAAATTTTTGAAATTTTTGAAATTTTTGAAATTTTTGAAATTTTTGAAATTTTTGAAATTTTGAAATTTTTGAAATTTTTGAAATTTTGAAATTTTGAAATTTTTGAAATTTTTGAAATTTTTGAAATTTTGAAATTTTTGAAATTTTTGAAATTTTTGAAATTTTGAAATTTTTGAAATTTTTGAAATTTTTGAAATTTTTTGAAATTTTTGAAATTTTTGAAATTTTTGAAATTTTTGAAATTTTTGAAATTTTTGAAATTTTTGAAATTTTGAAATTTTTGAAATTTTTGAAATTTTTGAAATTTTTGAAATTTTTGAAATTTTTGAAATTTTTGAAATTTTTGAAATTTTTGAAATTTTTGAAATTTTGAAATTTTTGAAATTTTGAAATTTTTGAAATTGAAATTTTTGAAATTTTTGAAATTTTTGAAATTTTTGAAATTTTTGAAATTTTGAAATTTTGAAATTTTGAAATTTTTGAAATTTTGAAATTTTTGAAATTTTTTGAAATTTTTGAAATTTTTGAAATTTTGAAATTTTTGAAATTTTTGAAATTTTGAAATTTTTGAAATTTTTGAAATTTGAAATTTTTGAAATTTTTAAATTTTAAATTTTTTGAAATTTTAAAAATTTTTGAAAATTTTTGAAATTTTTAAATTTTGAAATTTTGAAATTTTTGAAATTTTTGAAATTTTTTGAAATTTTTGAAATTTTGAAATTTTTGAAATTTTTATAAAATTTTGAAATTTTAAAATTTTGAAATTTTGAAATTTTGAAAATTTTGAAATTTTGAAATTTTTGAAATTTTTAAATTTTTTGAAATTTTTGAAATTTTGAAATTTTAAAATTTTAAAATTTTAAAATTTAAATTTCAAAATTTAAAATTTTGAAATTTTTGAAAATTTTGAAATTTTTGAAAAATTTAATTTTTGAAATTTTTGAAATTTTTGAAATTTTTGAAATTTTTGAAATTTTTGAAATTTTGAAATTTTGAAATTTTTGAAATTTTGATATTTGAAATTTTGAAATTTTGAAATTTTTGAAATTTTAAAATTTTGAAATTTTGGAAATTTTTAAAATTTTTGAAATTTTTAAAATTTTTAAAATTTTTGAAATTTTGAAATTTTGAAATTTTGAAAATTTTTGAAATTTTTGAAATTTTGAAATTTTTGAAATTTTTGAAATTTTTAAATTTTGAAATTTTTTGAAATTTTTGAAATTTTGAAAATTTTTGAAATTTTTTGAAATTTTGAAATTTTTGAAATTTTTGAAATTTTGAAATTTTTGAAATTCTTGAAATTTTTGAAATTTTTTGAAATTTTTGAAATTTTGAAATTTTTGAAATTTTTGAAATTTTGAAATTTTTAAAATTTTTTGAAATTTTGAAATTTTGAAAATTTTTGAAATTTTGAAATTTTTGAAATTTTTGAAATTTTTTGAAATTTTGAAAATTTTTGAAATTTTGAAATTTTAAAATTTTTGAAATTTTTGAAATTTTGAAAATTTTTGAAATTTTTGAAATTTTTGAAATTTTTAAATTTTGAAATTTTGAAATTTTTTTGAAATTTTTGAAATTTTGAAATATCTAAAATTTTGCAAAATTTTGAAAATTTTGAAATTTTTGAAATTTTAAATTTTTTGAAATTTTTAAAATTTTGAAATTTTTGAAATTTTTAAAATTTTTGAAATTTGAAATTTTGAAATTTTTGAAACTTTAAAATTTTTAGGGAATTTTTTGAAATTTTTGAAATTTTTTTGAAATTTTAAAAAATTTTTGAAATTTTCGAAATTTCTTTTGAAATTTTGAAATTTTTGAAATTTTTGAAATTTTTGAAATTTAATTTGTACTTTTGAAATTTTGAAATTTTTTAAATTTTT
>JAECXW010000275.1:0-14805 GCA_018153365.1 Drosophila fuyamai | reverse complement strand
ATTTAATGATATTATATTTTAAGTTAATTTAAGAATAAGGTGTGGATTTTAAATAATGAAATTAGTGCGATCGTCGTCTCGTCGTTGCGTCGTTTAACACGTTTTGATTAGGCACGCCTTTACTTAATCGCCTCTCGTCCTTTGGGCTGTCGGTGCCTCCTCGTCGTTCGTCTTCTCGTCGTAGTGACGTCGTCTTCTTTCCATTGCCTCATCCTACTCTGAATGCGTCTTTTACCGTTTGACCGTCTCTTTTTCTGGTGTTGCTCCTTTCGTTGTCTAGGGCGTCTTTTGGAATAGTGATGCGCACAAAGGAGACCTCGTACGAAATCAATCCCAAATTCGGCCTCTGACTAAAACATTCGCCCCGAATGTTTCGTCGTTGCCTTCGGGTACTTGCCAAGGTTTTAGAAATTCTGCACAAGTTGAGAAAATCTTTGGTCCCATCCGAGTTGCCAATTTTTGGACATCGTAGGCATTATTGTGCTTTACTTTTTTGTTATTTCGTAAGGACCTAAATACTTCGGCTTTAGTTTAAGACCGCCTCCAAATTGTGTTCTTTTATAGCTACTAAGTCGCCAATGTTGTAGATCTTTGCAGGCTTACGTCACGCAGGTTGTACGTCTTTTATTTTCAGCTTGAAGTTTCAAATGTTTTTGCTTTAACTCGAAGGTGCGCGTGTCCTTAAACAGCGCTATGGATTCGTTGTTGATTAGCTCGCGAAGCTGCTGGTCATCTTTGTTTCTCATTTGACTCCGACGAGAAGCTCAAAAGGAGTGGCGTCAATACTTCTCTCAATAAGTGGAGTTGATGGCTTGTTGAACTCGATCGACGTGTCTGTATGTACCATTTTGTGGGATCATGGAATAATGGTGGCATTTAGTCTTTCTACTTGTCCGTTTACACGTGGTAGACCTGTCGTTGATTTTACTACCTTCATATTTTCTTCTTCGCAATACTTAATATAGTCTTGGGAGGTAAAAGCTGAACCTCGGTCAGATATAATACAAGCTGGGTTGCCAAAAACATTACTTTGTGCTCTTAATTTGGTTATGACTTCGATGGCAGTCGTTGACTTTGTAGGATAAAGCCAGCAAAACTTTGTAAAAGAGTCGATAACAGCGAGTATGTGCTTGTAGTTTTTGTTTGTCGACTCTAGTGGACCTAAGAAGTCAATGTGATAAGTGTGCAACGGAACATCTTCTTTCTGCAATGGATGCAACCAACCCTCCTGTTTGCCTCGCTTGCGGTTGTTTAAAATGCACGGAATGCAGAAGTTGATATAATTCTGAATTTTTTCTTCTATGTTTTCAATAAAATACTCGTTGCAAATTAGCTTCTTTGTCTTCTTAAGAGCAAAATGTCCACGGTCATGTGCTCTGGCAATGATCTGTTTCTGCATGTTTTTAGGAACTACAAGCAATTCCAAGTCTTTTACGAGTTTGTACAAGATACCAGACTTCAGGAAATACTCTTCATAGGGTAAGTTTGAATCTTTTATAATTTTATAGATTGACTTTAGGTGTTCATCATTTTTCTGAGCTTGCTTAAAACCAAGGGCTATAGAGTCGTCGATGATTGTCATGATTGGATATCTGGAAAGAGCATCAACGTGTTTCATACGCGAGCCTGAACGGTGCTCTACTTTGTACTCGTATTCTTGCAGCAACAGTACCCAACGTGCAACTCTAGTACACAGGTTTTGCTTGTCTAGCGTCTTTGTAAATGCGTTGCAATCAGTTATTATCTTAAATGGAATTCCAAGAAGATAAACTCTGAACTTGGTTATGGCTTGGATAATCGCCAACACCTCTAACTCGTAACTTGAATATTTTCGCTGAGCATCTGTAGTTTTCCTACTCATATAGTACACTGCGTGGAATTGGCCGTTATCTGGAGATTTTTGCATAAGTATGGCGCCAAAACCATCTATAGAAGCATCAGTATGTACCTCGGTGTCATACTTCGAGTTGTAAATAGCCAAAACAGGGGTAGAAGTCAAGTATTTCTTTAGGGAATCTATCGCATACTCTTCATTAGGACCAATTACAAAATTAACTTTATTTTTCGTTAAATCAGTCAATGGTTTTGAAACAAGTGCATAATTATGAATAAATTTTCTAAAATATCCGGTTAGACCGAGAAATCTTTCTAACTGCTTGAGGTTCTGCGGAATCTTAAATTTCAAAACGGCATCAATCTTCAGAGGAGTGGGAGAAATAGTTTTATTTTCAATGATGTGACCTAAAAACTGAATACGGGTCTGCAGGAAATGACATTTCTTTAGGTTGAGTTCTAGGCCATATTCGCTGCATGTTCCAATAACTTCTTTGATATTTAAAACTGCTTCTTTTTCGTCTGTTGCTGGTACAATAATGTCGTCTACGTAAAGTAGAGCGATTCCTCTGCGGGTAAGTGTTCGGAAAATTGCATTTATGTGCCTCTGAAACACTCCAGGTGAGTTTGACAAACCAAAGGGCACCTTTAGGAACTGGTACTGCCCGCTTTGTGTCACGAATGAGGTATATTTTTGCTGGACTCGGCTATAGGCACATGGAAAAACCATTCTTCAAATCAATCGTGCTGAACATCGTAGCTTCTTGCAAGCGATCAAGCTGGTCGTCAATCAGGGGTAATGGATAATGATCTTTTACGATTATCTTGTTTATACGCCTGAAATCCACGCAAAGTCGTTGAGAACCGTCGTTTTTCTTTGCAAGTACTACGGGACTTGTAAATTCGGAGTCGGACTCTTCGATTATACCGTTTGAGAGCCACTGCTCGATTTGTTCGTCGATTATATTTGTTTCAGCGAATGCAAATCTGCGCGGACGCGAAAAAATTGGAGTTTCATCGTTTAAAATTATTTTCATTTCAATGTTTGTTGACTTGGTTTTTTGAGGGCTATACTTCGAAATTAGTTTTCGCACTTCATGCCAAGCACACTCACTGGCTGATTTGTTTATATCGAGCTCTTCATTGTCAAACACTGCTTCAATTATCTTTAAATTTGCATTTAGTTCTTCTTCGTCAACACTGTTAAACTTTCGCACACGCAAACCACTTGGACTGAATGAGATTTCTGCTTGCAAGCACAGATCTTCGCCTATAATGAGTCGAGTGTCCATACAATCGACCGGGACTATGAAAAAGTTTAAATCATAGGCATTGCTGTCAATTTGTACTACGTGCTTACATTGTCCGATCGGCTTGATCTTATTGGCATTGCGATTTTTTCCAAATCCGATTAGATATACACTGCACTCTTTCAACTTTGGCAAAGCTAACTGCTTGTATAAGTCTTCACGCAAAATGTATCAAACAGCGCAATACAATTCACATTTTTAATTGAGACTGCTTTGCTCGTCATATCGCTGTGCTCTTTCAAAACTCGAGTGTTTAGCCTGCTTTCTTCAACTGCTTTTTCTGCTTGAGGACAGCTTTTAGAAATGTGTCCAAATTTATTACATTTAAAACACTTTCTGCCTTTCTCTTTATTGCTGCATCCACTAGAAAGATGTCTTATCTCACCACAATTGTAGCAAACGATTTCTTTTCTGACACTCTTTGAACTACTTTGCACTGCTTGAGCTTTCTTCTCTTTAACACTTCCTTCCGTAAATTTCGTTTTACCACTTATGGTTTGGTAGTCCTTCAACTTGTATTTAAATTTAGATATATTTTTAGCACCATAAAGAATTGACTTGTTTGTAGAAAGTTCATCAATGCCGTCTATTACATATTGAATTAGAGCTTCTTCTTCCACATTTCCTCGCGATGCTATATCTTTCATGCGGTAAAAATATTCGTGTACATTTTCGTTCGCGCGTCGTTTGCAATTTCCAAGTTGCATATGTATTTGCTTGCTGCTGACTCTCGACTTGAACTCACTTAACAAAGACTCTTTTAATGCACTCCACGAATTTAATCCTTTTTCGCTTGACACAAATAACTTTGCGACACCTTTGAGTGATTTTTTGGCAAAAATGAGTTTCTGTAAAGCGTTCCAACCCATCAATAAAGCTTGGTCTTCAAAATCGCTAATCCACACCTCAATTGTAATTTCATCACTTCCATCAAATTGTTTAATTGACTCCTCTATATCGCGAAAACTGAGAGCAAATCGTGGCATCTCTTCAAATTCTTTGCTCCGTTGCGAAATAGACTTTTGCGATCTTTCTTTCGCTGGATCTGAATGCGCGGTTGTTGAAATTAAGCTCTCATCACTCTGAATGCCTTCTTCGTCGTCCTTCTCTTGATCAGATTCCTCACTCTCTGAATCTTCCACTTCGTTACCGGCGAGTAGTTGGCCGAACTGCAAATTGCGAAAAATGTGCAGCTGCGTATTTGCAACATCATAGCTTATGCCCAAAACTGTACATATTGATATGAGGTCTCTGTCACTCAGTTTTGTATGTATGTATACACATTTTGCCTTATAAATCGCGTCATTTTCATTGTACCGAAAACCTTGAAATTCGCGTAGACGTTTGCGATTGCTTCTGTCTCCTTCTTTTTCAAACACAAACTAATGCAATGCGCCAATACTTTCTTTAGTTGCATTTTTCAAGTTAGTAGAAATTAAATCGTAAAGGCACGCCATACCCAAGAAGAGAAAAAAAATATTATTTTTACAGAGTCGTATTTAGTTCACTTTCCCACGTCGCACTTTTACTGTTTTTCAGGTTATTCCCGGCGAGCCCCCAAATGTGGGGTTTTATTTTATTTAAAGATAATGTATATTTAATGATATTATATTTTAAGTTAATTTAAGAACAAGGTGTGTATTTTAAATAATGAAATTAGTGTGATCGTCGTCTCGTCGTTGCGTCGTTTAACACGTTTTGATTAGGCACGTCTTTACTTAATCGGTGGTCGTCGACAACTGCCTCGTCCCTTTGGGCTGTCGGTGCTCTCCTCGTCATTCGTCTTCTCGTCGTAGTGATCGTCGTCTTCTTTTCCATCGCCTCGTCTTACTCTGGAATGCGTCTTTTTACCGTTTGACCGTCTTTACTTGGTGTTGCTCCTTTCGTTGTCTAGGGCGTCTTTTGGAATAGTGATGCGTAATAAAGGGAGAATCGTACGAAATCACTCCCACATTAGTGTTTGTGCCGAAAACAAAAAAAAAAGGTGAGTTTTAGAGGAATTATCGTGTTACGTTTAATAGTTTATTTTATTCATAAATAATTATCCGTAGGGCAACCTGGGTTCCAACACAAAGGGGCCCAGGAGATTTAATTACAAGATTTGGACCAGCATAACTCGCATTCCTCGGACGCCGCCATCGCCATCTAACATTCCCCGGCGAGTCCGTTCCGGGCTATTAAGTCCCACTGGCTTTTGGGTTCCAGGCCATTATTGCCGCTGGCCTCCATCGGAGGCCGGGTTATGATTCATTACACGTACACATTTGTTGTTTCATTGTTAAACTTTCCGTATTTATTTGTAAATTTATCCGTACTTAGACCCGAAAACCTTAGTTGTCCTCGCTGTTGCCTGTAAAAAAAGGCCGCGATTATTAGTTTTCAACGTGATAGATTACAGCGCACCGTTTGGCCTGTCCCTTCTTTTCCCCAGGAGCTCCTCAGGATTAGGTGTTCCGACACATGAATATGGTGTGCCCCTTTGTGCGCCTCGTCACTGCGAATTCCACCAATACCTGACTGCTGGAAGGGAAGCGAATTCTCTGCTTTGATAGCGTAAATTCGAAGACGGCAACCAAGATTGGTCTAGAAGGCTGAGGAAAGATAAATTATTTGAGAGGAAAGCCATTATAATGTTAAGCATCAGCACTTACGGTGATTATTAAATGTGTGTAGAAACCGAAAGTGAGTGACTGCGAGTGAGTTGTCGCTGTAGGGGAGATGGAACTGTCATAGTCGCGAGGAGTGACTCTGACCAACTGAGTATGGGTGATGTCTCTGCAGAATCCTCCGTGGCATCCTTGGTTGGGTGGGAGTGCTTGACTAGGTCAACAATAGCCACCAAACATTCCGTAGTTATTTGCGTTGTTTACGTTTTGTTTGTTTTATTTGTTAGTGATGACCGATAGTTTTGTGATGTGAGACACCACACCACCGTAGTTATCGATGTTACGTTGCGAACTGTGGCATTAGGGGAATCCGCCCTGAGAGATGACTGAGCTAGCGGCACTGCCAAATAAAAAAATGCAATTTGTAAAATTAGTGTGGGCTGTGTGACAGTTCTCCATATCACCGAGTGGTTTAGCTTGTACTCGGGTCGAAACTCTCTCTGATGATTTTCTGGAGGATTTTTTGTTGACTTTGTTGTTTTTGCTGGTTGGCTTTGCTAGGTGTGCGCCGATAGGAGCGCCCTTGTTCCACTTAGCGGGTTCGGCGTATTACGGATAGTCTGCCGCTGCCTGAGTTTAGAAACGCATCCCTTATAGCTGGCAACATGGCCGAGCCCACAGATTGCACATTTGGGATTTGAGACTCTGACCTTCGAGCAATCCGTCGTCGCATGGCTTCCTGCTGTTGTTAATGTAACAGACAGAGAGCCCAATTCAGTAAACTGCCGGCGAGTCTGATCGCTGGGCATGGAATGATGTATATGCCTGATCACAACTCTATAGCCACGCTCCGACGGTCGCTGAAACGTGTGACACTGACATTTCTCAGCCTCCAGTTTAGCCAAAACCTGTTGATAGGAGATAAAGTCCTTGCATGTAATCTTCAGCTTCCATGAGTTTGGCCGCCGAGATGGACCTGGTTCGCTTTTTTTTTTATCGAGAGAGTAAGTTTCTTTCGTTTGCTGCACAAGGGTCAAGGTTTGGACGCCGGCGCTACTGATTTACATCTAGGTGTAGGTAAAATATTATTATTTGGTTCATAATTGTCATAGTCAATAGGATCCACAACAGGTTGATCACCGGATTTGAAGTTATTGCAGGTGTTAGTGAAGGTGGCGTAGCGCGGTGCGTCTAACTCCCTCTCCTTCCTTATCGTGAGATGGCAAATGAATGTCTGCAACCACAGTAACTTTTTTGGTGATGGCTCCGGGTAGAGTAGGGCTCAATGATACACCAGATATATCGCTAGGTATATCACGGCTCTGGTGGTCAGTATCAGCGTTAGAGATCATTTTATTTAATTTGGCAGAACTCGTGCACTAAAGTTAGGTTAGGCTGCAGTGGTTTGTTTGGGTTTAGAACAGTTCAGTTTGCATGTATTAGTGTGTGGTGAGTTTAATTTTGGCGCAAGAAGCCCAAAAAAGCCGCGAAAAGCTTTGTGTATGGGTGCATTACAAGAGTTTTTCACAGCATAGGTGCATGTGTCAGTGTAGACAATGTACAAACACACAACAAACACTAGCACTAAATACATCCACGTCAAACACATAAAACATTTTAACACGTTAAAATTGTCCAGTAGTTACATGGTACGTACGAAAAACTTTTATTAATTTTGACTTTGACTTTGGTGCCGGCGATGTGGACACCATTTGACAATGGCTATTTTATTTATTTCAGCCTTTAGTGTTTTAAGCTATATATAAATACTATCCAGTGGCCAGGGGCAGAGGCCATTCAATCAACAGTTTTGTGTTTTTCACGTGCATTTTTTTTGTCTTTATAGGGTAAATACCCGGATGCCGGCTGTCGGCTGGGGGTCGACGGGCGTCCTCGGGCCCGGGCCACACCCACGGTCCCTTTTCCAACGGCTCCTCCGGTGATGGGGTCATCTTTGGCGTGGAGGGCCCCGTGCTCAGTGTCGGCGGTGGCTACGCGTGCGGCCGTCCTCTCGTTAGGGGATCCCGAGGGTTCATCTTGGGCTCCTCCCTCGCTGCCTATGTCGTCGGTCCCTCTGGCCACGTCCACACTACCGACTGCTGCCGCAGTCATGGATGCCCGTGAGCTGTGGCTGACGTGGGCTGTCGGTACATCGATTCGTACCGTCGTCGGTTCCTCCGTCGTGTGTGGCTGCACGTCCGGTGATTTGGGATGAGGTTGCGGCTCAGTCCAGTCGTACCATGGGGTAGGTGGCCGGGCCGCCTTTTCTGTACCGTCTTCCCCTTCCTTCGTAAAACACACAAGCTGTTCATGTTGTCAGATCATCATAACAATTTGGATGCTGCGGTTCACTGCTTCTCAGTTTTTAACTAGTGTCCTTGCCTCTGAAACCATAACTTTCGACCACCTTTGTAATTACCCCTGTATGGTGTATGTCGGGTATCCTCGTGTAGCCTTGCGGGTATCCTTAAGGGTATTTTTGGTGTATCCTTAATATTTTTGCGGGTATCCTTAAGGGTATTTTTGGTGTATCCTTAGGGTACCCTGGGGTATCCTTGGGGTATCCTTGGGGTATCCTTGGTGTATCCTTGAGTGTATCCTTGAGGGTGTCCTTGGTATATTCTTGGGGTATTCTCAGGGTACCCTTGGGGTATCCCTGGGTTAACCTTGGTGTATCCTTGAAGGATTCTTGTGTATCCTTGAGGGATCCTTGGTGAACCCTTACGTGTATCCTTGGGGTATCCTTGGGGTAACCTTGGGGTATCCTTGGGGTATCTTTGGGGTATCCTTGGGGTATCCTTTGGGTATCCTTGGGGTACCCTTGGGGTATCCTTAAGAGATCCTTGGGGTATCCTTGGTGTACCTTTGAGGGTATCTTTGGGCGTTTGAAATATATATGCCAGTCTTATTCAAATGCCATATCCAAGTCGAACTTTATTTTTTGGATCTCCATAAAGTTAAGCCAGTCTATTCACCGGGTCCGGACGGAGTTCCAGGCTGCGTGCTTAAATACTGTGCTGAAACTCTGTGTAGACCTCTGTACAAACTGTTTACCTTGTCTTTAAAAACATCTTATTTCCCACTTATTTGGAAGGATTCATTTGATATTCCCCTTCATAAGAAAGGAAATAAGCTTTAACCTCTTAGAGCTAACGTATTTTGTAATAAATGGCTTTAGAAAGAACATGCAGACTGTCGTAGTTTACTCTGATTTTAGTAAAGCGTTTGATTCAGTAAATCACTCGCTTCTTGAATTAAAGCTAGACTTATTAGGGTTTCCATGTGATCTTCTAACATGGATCTGAAGTTATCTAAGTGGTAGGACTCAACGAGTCCTCTTTAAAAACTCGATCTCTAATTTGATCCGAGTTACTTCAGGCGTCCCACAAGGGAGGCACCTTGGCCCACTTCTTTTTACTTCATTTATAAACGATCTCTCTCTAGTCTTGACAAAGTCGCGTGTCCTTATGTACGCAGATGACGTTAAGTCATGCCTGCAATATAACGAAATTTCTAGCAGTTCAGACTTACAATCTGACCTAAATGCTTTTCAAGCATGGTGTTGTGAAAATCTTTTGAATTTAAATAGCGCTAAGTGCAAAGTAATGGCATTTTGACGGTGCGAATTCGCGAGAGCGAACGAGAGCTTTATTGTCTCCGCTTTCGCCTTAAAACTAGAGACTTAACAATTTAAATAAACGCACCAAGCGCAAACACTGCTTCCACTCGCCCGATCTCCACTGCTGGGGTGGGGTTGTCCTCTGAGACGACGGCCATGTTTCCCGCGACTAAGTTTGGGTCCTCCTTGTGCCACTTGGACCTCTGCTGTAGGCTGAAGATGTACTCCCGGGGCCATCGCTGCCAAAACCTGTACTTGAGGCACAAGACACCTCGCTATCGACGTAAGCAGGTCAGGTTGATCTAGTCCGGGAGTGCTTCCGACGGTGGGGCCAACAGGGGGCCGCCGATGAGCAGATGTCCGGGTGTCGGGGCTTGGCCGTAGTTTGGGTTGTTACTGAGGGTTCTCAGAGGTCTTGAGTTAAGCACGGCCTCCACTCGCCACCCAAAGTCCGCCAAAGTGCGGTGCTCTGGGCGGTATGAACGCAAACTCGCATCCTTTTTTTGATGCGTATGTTTTTATACCGCCCCCTCCTCCACCAGACGGGCTCGGAACTCTCTCATGTGCCGGTCGGCTCCGACGAAGTTGGTGGCATTGTCGCACCACACTTTCTCCGGTATCCCGCGACGACTCACGAACCTTTGAAAGCCAACAGAAAAGCATCAGTGGTTAGTTCAGACACAAGCTCCAAAGTGGACCGCTTTGGACGCAAAACAGACAAACAAGACCACGTACGACTTGTACGGTGGCTTACCACGGATACGATACGTTGTGCTAAAGGGGCCACAAAAGTCAGAGCCACAGATGTTAAAGGGCGTAGAGCTCGAAGTCTATCTCCTAGCAAGTTCCCCATGATTTGCGTCAAGAGGTGCGGCTTACAGCGAAAGTAGCGAATGCTCGATCGAACTGTTCGTCGGCAGACTTCTTGCGCATTGACTAGCCATACTTTCTCGCGCAGACGACTTACAAGAGCGAAAGGGCCTACAAACAACCACAAGGGACTGAAGCGTGTGATATGGTGAGCATAGTTGAGGAGTCTGGTTAATTAGTTAAACTATTCTGGGAGTTGGAACAAGTTCCAAATGTTTCGGGTGACAAACTATACCCCAGAAGAAATGCTTTGTGAGAAAATCTTTCGAGAAACAATTGTTCGTTTACCCTCAGGTCGATTGCAAGTATCCTTACCGTTTAAATCTAGCCCAACGTGTCTCGGATCATCGTATGAGATGGTGATAAGGCGTTTTTGTCGTTAGAGAGACGATTAACTAAAAATCCGAACACACAGTTAATGTTTAATCTATTTATGGAAGAGTATTTGGCTCTCGGACATATGACTGCAATCGAAGGTTCCGAAGGATTCGCATTGTTTTATACCCTACCAATGTATAGAACGTCCACAAAGCGCATCTACTATGCTTAGAGTGGTATTTGATGCATCTTGCAAAACTACTTCGCAAGTATCGCTTAATGACCTTCTTATGGTAGGACCAACAATACAGCCATGCTTATATTCCACTCTCCTTAGGTTTCGTTTTCGCAAATACGCAGCTGTTGCAGACATAACTAAAATGTACCGTCTAGTGGGGGTTGACGATTTTTCAATTAATTGTATGGAGAAGAGATGCTACCAGCCCCTTAAAAAACTTATCGCCTAAATACTGTTACTTATGGAACAGCAAGAACTCCATTTCTAGCAGTAAGATGCTTAAAGTATCTTAGCGAGACCCATTTGCAATCTCATCCCCGAGGTGCAAGATGTCTTGGCACGGACTTCTACGTCGATGACCTGTTCACCGGATCGGACACAGAACAGGGAATGGCTGTTCTTCATCGCGAGCTAATTGAGATCCTGGAACCAGCGGACTTTGTTTTGACAAAATGGGCTTCCAATTGCAAAACAGGTACAAGCGACAAATCGATTTCGGAAATTTTACACGGAGATCTTCAAGATCTCAAGACTCTTAGTTGACATGGAATCCACAGACTAACGTTTTCAAGTACGGCGTTAGGAAAGTATCCAGAGATCCGGTGGTTACAACCAATCTTGTCCTTTATCGCCACACTTTTGTGGCTTTTGAGTTTGAACTGGGATGACCCTGTGCCCCAAGACTTTGAAAAGAAGTGGAACCTGGTAAAAAATGACTACGCATTCTTGGAAAAATTGGTTATTCCAAGATTTGTTGGAACGCGCAAGCATTGTGTCAAATTCATGGGTTTGCTGATGCTGCTATATGGGGCTATGGGTGTTGCCTTTACGTTTGAGTAGTTGAGCCAATTGGGGTGTCGGTGCAGTTGCTAAGAGCAAAATCTAGGGTTGCCCCTCTAAAATCAAAGACGGTGCCCAGACTAGAGCTATGTGCAGCGAATTTGTTGGCAAAGCTTTGGGAAGAAGTTCTCAACATTATTACCTTTTCACTCGACAGTATTGTCCTTTGGTCCGATTCTGAAGTAGTTCTTCACTGGATAAAAACTCATCCATCTCAGCTTGCTACAGTTGTCTCTAATCGAATTGCTGATATACAAGACATTGTGTCACCAGCTGTTTGGCGGCATGTGCCAACCAAGGAAAACCCTGCGGATTTAGTCTCGCGAGGATGCTCTGGGGATGAGCTAAATACCTCATTTTGGTACAATGGTCCTAGCTTTTTACAAAAGGAAACCGAGTGCTGGCCAATAAATTCTCATTTTCAGCTATCAGAAACAGACGCAGCACTAGAAACTAAAAAGGTACGCGTTGCTCTCATTGCGGCCGTTGTTGAACTAAACCCGATTTTAAATATTGTGGAAAGGTCATCGTCATATCTGAAAGTTGTTCGCATTGTGGCTTATATATATCGATTTATCAACCGAAGAAAAAAGATATCTTGGAATTCCATTTGTTCGTCAGCGGAAGAGCTTAAAGTAGTTGAAGCTATTCAAAAGACGGCATTTTCTGAAGAAATTGTAAAACTAGAAAAATCCGCTAATATCCTTGCTGGAATTAAAAAATTAAATCCTTTTCTATCTGTTGAACGGTGTGGAACGTCGTCATACTCTTTGTTGCCAGTAGGTGGTCGACTGCTACATGCTCACAAAGCTAAATTCCCCTTGTTAATGCCTAAAAATTGCAATTTGTGACCCTATACTTGAGACACTTATGATACATAGAACCAACTCACGCCGGTCCCCGGTCGTTGGTTGGGCTTCTCAGACAAGTGATTTGGCTTATTAATGCACGTCGCGAGTGCAGTACCATTGTACGGCAGTGCGTTCATTGTTTTCACTATAAACCAAAACTTCTATCACAGATAATGGGTAATTTACCAGTCCTGTTGTCAAACTTTATTGCGACAACACTTCGAATTTTGTAGGAGCTCCCCGAATCCTGAAGGAGCTTTTGGAACCTGTCGACACCAACGACCAGAGCAACATGTCGTATGCTGCGGTCCACCGATTCACCATCGAATTCATCCCTCCCACATATAGGCGGCCTTTGGGAGGCGGCCGTAAAATCGGCGAAGCATCTTCTTCTCAAGGAGGACGAGCTCCATACCGTCATAGTGGAAGTGGAAGCCGTCCTATATTTGAGGTCGCTCATCGTAGACAGTGGCAGTCCCAAAGAGGGACAAGTTGTCACGCCAGCTCATCTGCTAGTAGGCACAACGCTAGCAACGCTGCCTCCCGCATCCGCACAGCCAAGGGAAAACGGGAACCTCACGTACTTGCAGAGATGGCAGCTAGTCTCAGCAATCAAACAGCGGTTTTGGAGCGACTGGTCAAGGGACTATCTTCTGATCCTACAGCAGCGAGGGAAATGGACCAAAGGCGTGGACAATCTTCAGATGGTGGCAATCCACGAAGACAACGTTCCCCCCCAGCTATGGATAATAGGCGTAGTCGTAGAGGTCGTTCCAGGACATGATGGGAAGGTTCGCGTGGCTGTAGTCAGAACCAAATCGGGTCTATATAAACGCTCCATTCACCGCCTTGCACCTATTCCTATTAGTTGAAGCATTTGTATGTTAATGCTGTCAACGGGGCCGGTGTTCAGTCAATTCGGTGGCGATTGACTTTTGTAAGACAATGTAACAATTAGTAGCTAAAATCTCATGAAGTCGAATTTGCGCGCTTGTTTTCAAAAGAGCTTTCGCCCCCTCGCACTCGCAAGAACCACTATTGTAACTTTAAAACTCATTTCAATGGCTCTAGAAGAGCTTGAATAAATTGAGTTGTTCACTCTCAATTTGGAAACGAAGGTGTCCACAAGGGGAATGACAAATGACTCTTTCCAAATAAGTGTGAAATGATATGTTTTTTAAAGACAAGGTAAACAATTTGTACAGAGGTCTACACAGAGTTTCAGCACAGTATTTAAGCACGCAGCCTGGAACTCCGTCCGGACCCGGTTAATAGACTGGCTTAACTTTATGGAGATTTAAAAGAAGGGAGCTTTCGCTTAATCTCGGAGAAAAAATCAAGTTCGACTTGGGTATGGCATTTGAATAAGACGGATTTGGACGGGATAAAACAGAATATGTTGTCTGGAAAAACTGGGCAAATAGATCAGCAATTTCCTGATCAGAGTTTGCCGTAGAGTTTTCAAATGATAGCAATGAAGGGTAACAGGCTGATTTACGCTTAATTTTAACAAAATTATAAAACTGTTTTGGATCTTGTGAAAATTGGACCCTACAACGAGTCAAATAGCTTTTATAACACCGGGCGTTAAGCACGATAAAATTTGACCGAGCCCTTAGGTACCGAGAGAAGGCAGATTGTAAACCGCACATTTTAAATTTATTGAAAAGTCTGGAATTAATATTTTTTAGGTGTGACAACTCTTTATAAAACCACGGAGGTTTATTTGAAATTGACGGATAGTATAACGGAACTCATAAAAGATAAAAGAAGGAATTCAATTCATTATAAAAGATATTGAACGGCTTTAACCACGTTAGAAGGTACTGATGAATAGCCGGATATAAAAGCATTTTAAAGATGAAAGATTTCCTTACGAAAGCAGCGGATTCGGTTAATCGACTTTTCGGATTTTTTATTCAGCTCTGTTCTTACGTCTACAGTCACTCTAGAGTTGGATGATAAGGATCTTCTGGTTGTGTAAGTGGTCCCGTTCTTGATAGGCAAACGCCTTCTGAATTTGAAAGAAAAACACAAGTCCAGTAAACGCCTTAAGGAGTTCATAACATGGTTCACTTGGGATAACGAATGTCAAGCAAGCCGTCAATAAAGTCATGCTGCGCTAAAGCAACATGATAGAGTTTTCGTCAAGGGACCATGTCGCACTAGGTATATTAAAATCTCTTGTATCCTATTAACTGATCTTGATTAGAGACAGTTTCGAAATTGACTGAATACTGGAAAGCTGATTGCATAAACTTAGGAATTTAGATGATGGTGGAATATATGAACAAATGTAATACAAAACTACCGGGGAAAC